>JAQPPZ010000381.1:10000000-10240000 GCA_028583015.1 Wollemia nobilis | reverse complement strand
ACTCATCCGCTTTCATAATGCCTAAGCCCACTCACTCTGCAGTGCAAACTCAAACTCTTTTGAGGGTTAGCGCAATCACTTCCCTCTCAGCTTCCTCTATGGAATCAAACCTACAGCCCAATTTCCCATTCCTTCCATCAACACCTATTCTTGGATTAGGGGTCCCTGAACCTTTGGAGTCAGAGCTAGAGTTGACACAACAGTTAGTTGCAACTGAAAGTGTTCGCAGGGCCAAGAAAAATTCTATACAATGGCTCAAATATCGTAAGAAGAGAGAGGCCTTAGCTTTGGCGCAAACACGCAAAGCTTATATTCTAGATCCTGAATCAATGGAGCTGCATACGATTGAAAAGATACCACTGGTGAACAAGCCCCTGGGGGAAATGGCTCCAGTTGATTACATTCACAAGCATACAAGGCTGAACGTTGCTAAAATGAACACTGAAGAAAATATGGAAGAAGCTCAAGTTTGCATTGGCTCTATTTATGCACATGGAGAACATTACAAATCCCGCTACTTTAGGGCCCAGTCTAAAATTGATGAGCTTCAGGAAGCTTTGGCAGAAGCAAGAAGGAAGAATGAAGAGTTAGAGAGAAATCACAAAGGCCAGGTTGAAAAGCTAAATGCTCAAATTGAAGACTTGGTAGGTGAAGTACAAAGGCTTAATATGGAAAATCAAGATTATGAGCAGTCCAATGTGCACCATATCCAGGAGATAGCGGATGCAAATCAAAAAATGCACCACCTTGAGGTTCGGGTTAAGGAGCTAGAGGCCCAACAATTGCAAAGGGTTGAACCACCTAGTATGCCTTCTAATGAGCACCTGTAGGAGATGCGCCTACACTTTTTGAGAGATTTTCCCAAGAGGGCAGCGAAGGGAATCACAGCCCTCAAATTCTTCCAAGAGGCACATGACACTATCATCGTTGGAAATCTGACTTTGGAGTCAGCCCAAGCAGATGTTAACTACTGGTTAGACCTAGCTACCCAACTCAGGAAAATGGAAGACGCACCCATCCATCTAGAGCCTATGAGTGATCTGGCTCGATCCTTATCTTTTGCCAAGACTACATTGCATTAATTTTTCACAAAATTTGAACTGGCTAAAAAGACCCACCTGCTCTCTGATGTGCTTCTGCAAGAGTGTCGGATAGCGCTACAATACTTGGATGCCCTCATTGACATTGGGGTCCTAGGATTCACAGATCCAGAACAACCTCCTCTATCAATAAAAGAGTTGGAGCCCATGTGGGCTGATTTTGTTAACAATCCTTCAGACTTGCATATGTTGAATGCCTCCAGCTCAGATGCATAGATTATTATGCTTATGTCCAAGTATGCACATATTGAATCCTGTCTGAAGGAGTTTGATAGGGTATTGGTCCACGTCGATCTTGAGCGTATCGAGACTTATCGTTGTCTTATTTTTGAGCTCCTTAAGTACCCCCCATATTCCTATGAGCATTGGGTTGATGCTTTTACTATATATAAGCATATTTTCAATAGGTCATTGGACCAGTTTCTCCCTTAGCGCCCCCCATCGAAAGGAGAAAGTAAGACAGAGAGTGAATCTGGTTCAGAAGAGGAATATTTCGATGAGCAGGAAGAAGAGTCAGATGAAGAGTCTGAAGACAATGGGGAACAGGAATATGGAGAATCCTCTAGGAGCGACAAAGAGGAGGAGGAAAACCTAGATGAGAAATATGACTCTACAGCCCAAGGATAAGGCCTGGGATCTTTGCATTGAGACAGGCTCAATACCCCACGAGCCGCCAGATGTGTTGTCAGTTTTGACACACCTTGTAAAATGCATAATAGATACGGTTTTGTGAAAGCACTCATTGTAAAACTCCTCCTTTTTCCATAAAAAATGGTTAAGGTGTTGTTGTTCTAAAGCTTTCCCTCATAAAACTCTGGATGAACTGTTATAGGTTTTTCTAAGCTTTTTTGTACTTTTCTAGCTTTTATGTACTTCTCTTACGTTTTAGTTTTGGTATGTTGCATGCAAAATTGTATATGTTTTAGCATGGGCAATCAAAATGTTAAGTTATCACTTCTAGCTCTTCTGTTTAAAATGTTTTTCCTTCCTTAGCTAGAGGATTATTTGCAAAATAGTTAAGGGGCTAAGGTGGCAAAATGGATGAAATTGCTAAGTAAAGATGAAATCTAAGCTTGTCCAAAGGGGACTCCTCTCAGAATGACTCCAAAGTTCCATGACTTTTGCTAAAAATAGAAAGCGCTCCACTTGGGAGCGCTTTGCTAAAAAGCGCTCCACAAGGGAGCGCTTTACTAAAAATAGGTTTCACCAAGCTTCTCTCGGGAGGGTCCACACAGCCAAGTAAATAAAGTAGTTTGAAAAAAACTAACTATCAATCAAATCAGCACTTGCTCCGAAAAAGTTACTCCCTAGAATATTAAAAGGTCAAAGTTAGTAGGTTGGGGAAAAGCGCTCCACTTGGGAGCACTTTGATCAAAGGTCCCCTCCAAGAGCTTTATCAAAAGATAGCTAAAATGCCACTAATAGATTTCCTAAAGCGGCTAAGTACAAATGTAATCAACACTTAAGAGACAATGCCCCCCTTTAGAAGTTTCTAACTGACCAAGCCTTTGCTTTGTTAGAAAGTGCTCCACCAGGGAGCGCTTTGTTAGAAAGCGCTCCACAAGGGAGCACTTTCATAAAAGGATGCTTTGCAAGATATGCAATGAATACCTAAAAGGCTAAGTGAGTGAGATTGATAAAATGGCTAAGTCTGAGTGAAATCTACACTTTTCTAGGAGTACTTCTCCTATAGGTCTTCAAAGCGCTAAATCATCACTTTATTTAAAAAAGTGCTCCACTTGGGAGTGCTTTGCTTAAAAGTGCTCCACAAGGGAGCGCTTTATTTAGAAAGTGCTCCACTTGGGAGCGCTTTGCTAAAAAACGCTCCACAAGGGAGCGCTTTGTCTAAAAGGCCAGGAGCTTCTTGTTGAAAGGAGCTAGAAAACTAAAGGAGAGGTCCAGAGTGCATCCTCTGTTTCATCGCTTTGAAGCTACCATTGAGACCATTTGATCAATGATCGTCACCAGAAACTTCTAACTTCAATATCAAGTTATCTGTAATTTTGGCCTGACTGTTCCAAGTCTTCGTCGGAACCTTCCACTTTTAATGCTAAATTAACAGTAAGGATAAGGTAGATTGTTTTTAGCTATCACCAAAATCGGATCATCCCGTCATGAAAGTGGTTGAGCATTAATGTTTCAAGCGACAACTTTCTCCTATATAAACCACTCCTTCTTTGTAACATGGCATGGATAACTTCTGCTAGAAAAGCAATTGTGTACTTGAAATCTTCTCCTAAAATAAAGGCTTCTAGCTACGGTTTGAGTCCCCAATATTTGTGTATGACTTCTATTCTATGATTTCTATTAAACTGGTGTCTCTATTTTGTAGTTTAATTCTGTTCTCTGGATTTTGTTGTTGATAGAATACTGGTCCCTAGAATTCTTGCTGGAGTTTACATAGGTTCTGAGGATTTTATATTGTTTTCTATTATAAGTCATTGTTTTGATTGTTGTTGGTTCAAATAGATAAGTTGTCTATCGTGCTTCTGGTCCATCACCCTAAATCTCTGGCCTTCGACCATTTCCCATTCCTTTTCATAATTTCCCATCTCTTTAAGTATCTTTCTATCCCTTATCTCCAATCCCCCATTTTTATTTTTTGGAACCAGCCCTACTAGAGATTGCCACGGAGGACATTCCTTTCCTTCGGGCATTCAATGCTTGGCAGCGGGCCTAGGGCACTGCAGACTTAGAAAACCTGTATCTAGGCCGGTTCGATTGCCAACAAGTCATTTTAGCAAAATCAGAAATGAATCTTCTAACAAAATTTATTTTGTCAAAGAATGACCTGACTCCTTTTAGGTTTCTAGGAGGGGGAATTCTAGAGATGGCTTCTATTTTATTTGGATCAATATTTATCCCCTTTTTAGAAACTATGTGACCTAATAATTTTCCTTGTGTTGTTTCGAATATGCACTTCTTGGGATCTAGGGAAATTCCAAAGTCTTTGCACCGAGCAAATACTGCAGCTAGATGTTCTAAGTGATCTTCTGAATATATCATATATCCAACTTTTTCCTTTGCTGGTAAAGTGTCTATTTTTACTATTTTGGGCTCTTTCATTGTACAAATATTAACATTTTTAGTTATAGTCTCTTTCAAGAGAGGTTTAAATGCTTTATCAAAATCATCAAATAGACTCTCTAGAGAAACTAATCCTTTTGGTATTCTGTTTGTTTTTAGTTGGATTACTTCTATTGGTTCACCTATTTGGTTTAAGTCATGAAATATTTTATGTCCACATCATCTTGGAAGACTTGTAGGTAAACTATGTTATCTGGTACAAAGGGCTTATAGACTAAAATGGTTGGGAACCTATCCATATATTCTGTAGTAATATTTGGATGGTCTAGGCCTGATGCATTTATAGCTAGAAGATCTACAACATGATATTGAAAGCCAAAAAAAAATCAATTTCTTCCAACATTGCATTTTTATACTGCCTCAACCTAGGATGCTTGGTTTGATACTTGCCTTTAATCTGCTGAATAATTAATTTTGCATCTCTTATTACATTCAAGTAGTTAATGCCTAACTCTTTAGCTTTCCTCAATCCTAGCAACAAAGTCTTGTATTCGGCTATATTATTGGTGCAACAGAATTCTAGTCTGTAAGGAATACCAAGATAATTTCCTTTTATATCGGTCAAATTAACTCTTGCACCTGCTCCATATTAGGATTTAGCTCCATCAAAAGTTAGGGTCCACATTTCCTATGTTAAGACTCTATCTGATTCAGCATCAACCATTTTCATAACTTTTGGATCTATATTTTTAGCCTTTAGTACTTCAACTAGGAATGGGTTATGCCATATGGAATAAACTCCCATTCTTTTTTCTTCCATAGAATTTACTAAGTTTATCATGGTTTCATATGTTTTAATCAACTCTACGAAATATTTGTTAAAAAATTCTCTTCGTAGAGTTACATTTTCTTTATCTAACATTGGGATGGTAGCATAAGACCAATGCAATTGAATTGATCCCCCCATTTGTTCTGCCTAATATCTACTTAATAATAGTGAGAATAACAGATCAACATCCATTACTAAAACATCCATCACTATGCCCTTTTTAGGGTGTTGTTCTAGGAAAACCAATAATCCATTTATCACCCCTACATAAGGTACTTGCCTGTTGTCCATTACTGAAACAGGGACAAAGTCTATTGTACAAATTAACCCCAATTGGTCAGCTATCATTTTGGACATGATATTATGTGATGCTCCACTATCCAGCATACAATTATGAATCACATACCTCTCTCCTTCATCTGAGTTATACCTTAATGATATCTAGAAGGGTCTGACTGAGGATGGTGATCTCGTATCATGTTGATTTTGTCTAGCAGCATGGCAAGTTGGGTCTTATTTTTGTTCAACCAATCCAAATTCTCTATAGACCTGTTCTCTATACTGTTGAACTTTCATAAGCTCACCAAACATAATGTTAAATTTTTTCTTACTGAGTTATGACCCAGCATCAAATTCTATCTTTTTTATATCCAATGGTTTGTTGCTTTCTTCTTTAGATGTTTCTTCTTCTAATTCTACTATCTCAGGAATGATCTTTTTGGGGGTTCTATCAGTTTTATCTTTACTAATATTTTTATTTGTGAAAGTTTGTTTTCTTATTTCACTGGTAGAAGCTTTTTCTGTTCTATCAGGGACAATTTTGTTACTTAAATTTAGAGTATTGATAGCTTCTAATTATTCCACCTCCTTAGCAGTGGGAATTAATTTTCCTTGCTTCATTTTATCTTATCTTGACTCATATGGTTTTTGTAAAATTTGTGTACCTTCAACTACTAAGATATGTGGATGATTATTTGAAGCATACCCGTCCATATTCTCTTCAAATAGCCTTTCTCTTGAATCATCCTCTAAAGACCAACAAGTATTAATTCTTATATCTTCTTCTAATTCATCATTTAGATCAATGTTGTGTTGTTTGCTTAAGTAAAAGCCACATCCTTATGGATTATGGGGGGCCTCATAGGTTGAACAAAAATAAGGAAAATTTTATGCTATGTTAGCAGATGGCATAGGGTTAGGAACACTATTCTGATTTCTGTCAAACTCTTTGTTTTTCCAATTATTATTTCCATTGTTCCTATTCCTGTTTCCTTCATTAGACGCATTGTTGTTTGTCCAATTCCTATTAAAATTTTCTTTAAGGGAGGGTGATTGTCAACGTGTGGTCTCTTTGGTTGTGAGGTTTCACCATTATTCCCATTGTTTCTAATGTTTCTTTCTATTATTGCTAACCTGTATTTCATGGTATTAAGCATCTCAACCATCTGATTAGTCAATTTCTCCATTAGATCTACTTCAGTTCTTCTTTGTAAATCAAGTGCTACCATTTTTGTTTTTCTATCAAGTTGGTTGGTTTCTAGAGAATAAGGCTTCATTTTACCACTATCAAGCATGTTTCTTTCGATATCGATCGCCTTATACATATATTCATTTATAGTGGCAGCTTGCTCTTGCCTTAACTCATAGTTGAATTCACATTGAAAAGCATTTTTATAAAAATAGATTGACTGGATATCACTAGGCCTAAGGTTAATAGGGATTTTATTTTTAGTTTTGTAAAACCGCCTGTTAAAATCACTAACAGCTTCATTTTCTATTTTCTTCATGGTGGCTAGTTCAGTTAACAGGGATTGCTCATTTTTCCTTTCTCTAAATTTCTTTAGGAACACAGTTTCCATTTTAAAAAAATCTTGGATGTCATTGGCTGGGAGGTTGTTAAACCACTCCTTGGCATCATTTTTCAAAGTTTGCAGGAACAGTCTTAAAACTACGTCTTTGTGTTCTACTTCTAGACTATCCATAGCGTATAGGAAACTTTTAATATGGTCCTATCCTAATACTGCATTATTTCCTTGAAACTTAGGGAGATACTTATGAGCTTTATTTGGTAAGGCATTCAAATTTACAGGTAACTTAAATAGCCTGTATCAATTGGCTCTTCATTGTTGAATGTTATTTTGATTTGCTTGAGCCATTGTGGTTGTAGATGCAATGTGGTTTGAATTCACCGTAGCACAACTTACAGTGATTTGAGGTTGGGTAGCCTAAATATAATCTAAAGGATTATTTACCTCTATGTTATAATCTATAGGACTACGAGACTAAGATGAATCTGATGTATTTTCTATAATAGAATTGAAAATTTCATCTACAGTAATATTAGCAGCAACAATATTCTGAGTTCTATTTTTCTTTACATACTTTTTACTGCTAAAATATGATTTGTTCTCATAAATAGTACTCTTAAGAAGTGAAATTTTTTGGTTATGGGTAAATACCTCTGGGTTCTCAAATTTTAGAAATAACTCCTTACCACTTCTCTTAGTGTGTGCAAGCACATTTTGCTCCTTCTTTCTTGATTTTTGATTTTTGGGTTTGTCCAGACAGAGTCGCCAGCACGGTGGTGTAGAAAGAACAAAATGTACTTATCTAGGTTGCTTGATTTTTAACTCTCAAACTCATAGGAGATGGTTCTTGGGAGAAATCAAGAAACATAAAACACACATCTAAAGACAATTGAAAATTACAGGCAAAAGGAAAATAAAGAACAATAAAGACATAAAAATCAAAACTTAGGTTTTTTATTCCAATTGACCACTCGTTAATTAAAAAATAATCATTGTCAAACCAAGGTTAAGAATTTAAAAACTCTTCCCCGACAACGGTGCCAAAAAACTGTTGGAACAATTTCTTGCATCCATAGATTTTATAATTGTCACGCTACAAGAAATCGTTTTGAACCAACGAGCTATTACAGGCTTTGGTCAACCTGCCTCTTTATTCTAATAAAATAAATATTGCTACAGAAAACATAACAGAATGGGTAAGGAAACCCCAGTGGTAATTTATAATTTTACATGTATTACATACTCCGGATTTTAGTTAAACAATACTTATAAAAATGACCAAGCAAAGACAACACAGTTATTATACCTTATACAAACCAGTGCCTAGATTTATTGGGTTTTTATAGCAATTTAAAAACATTCATAATATGAATAGAAAGAATGGGAAAAGATAAATTGGCGCTATTAGATTTATTTGAATATCGTAATTAATCTAAGAGTTAACCAATGAAAGAAACAACTCATAACACATTCAAATAATGTAACCTGTTATGACGAAATACACAGAACTGTAGACAATAAATAATAGAACTGAACCCCATAATTGTATTAATTTTCTAATGATATTTACATGCAGAGTGGGCAAACTGCCATTAAACGTTGTTTTAAAAAGCTCTTAATACAATGAGAAGTCTTTGTTCAAATAATGTAACAAGACTTCGTCAACTTTATCTATTCCAACATGGTAACAGGAAAAATCTCTGAGTTTCAGGCTTAAAATACTGGAAATATTCTCAGCTCTCTGGGCACAATTCTACCAAACCTACACAGCAAAGGGAAGAATGAGGGATGACAAAAAAAATAGACACACAGGGAATATAACAACATAACTCACAGGGCACTCAAGTATACCTCTTAGCAAAAATGCTATCTCTAAATGCTTGATGATGATTTTGATCGTGGCTACTTCTTTTATAGCCTTTGGTTCTTGATTCAATTATTTTTGGCCTTATCTAGGCCTTACACTTGTCATCCCCTGGTTTGATATTCAATTTTTGTATAATTGTCTCCCACCGCCCTATTTTACCTATGATTGATCTCTCTGTGTGCTATCCAGTTGTTCTAAACCGGTTAGAGTTGGGCTTCCCTTTGCTTTTCTTATCACAATTTACTCTTGATTTGAAGGGAGCTCTCAAAATATGGTGGGCCAGGCATTTTTCATGCTTTATCTTTGTATGAGTCCATTCTGAGCAGATTTATTTTGTTACCGCCCAGCACGTGATCAATTTATAAATATATGAAGAGCTCTAATTTGGTTTTCAAGTATCAGATTCGTTACTTGAGTAGCTTTTTTTTGCTTATCTCGGTATAGTTTGTGGGATTCAATTTGATCGTCTAAACATTTTTTTCCTCATCTATTGTTTGAATTTGCAGTATTTATGTCATTGAGCTAGCGATTGTCCTTTGATTTGATCGGGTATCAATGTTGTTGTTGACTATGTGTCTTAGAAAACATGCTTAAAATAAAAACTCTTATTTTCCTCGTAGTTTTGAACATGTGCATCCGTAGATTTTTCTTTGAGGTGAGTGCTTCCGTTAGATCACGTGAACCTGCATGAGGGTTAGTTCAAAGTATACTACACATATATATGAAAACTAATGTTTAGACTTTAGGTAAAGTTTAATTCATTTAAATATTTCGAAAGTCAAATTAAAACAATCATTAATTCAATAATTCCTATTGAAAACTTAGGCAAATTAAAACTCTTAATTAGATGGCTTCGTGTAAAAAAAATTATTTATCCCTTAAAGGTTGTTTCTATTATCTCTATGGATAACATATTAGAAGCAATTTAATCTTCGAATAATCTTTTAAATTTTTTAATTTTTATTAAACCTATCCCAGACCATATAAGGCTTATACCATTAAAATTGATCACCTTTCTAGGTGCTTGTCATTAGATCCGTTCATGGAGGTGCATGCCCGTCAAGATTCACCAATCTGTACATTGGTTAGTCCACAAGAGGAATATATTGTAACTGGGTTATCTTGGCCTAAGTACGATTATTAGAATTAATCAAAGTTTAATCAATACTTAAGGCACCTCATCCGTAATACTTACTCTTTAAATATTTGTGCATCAAACATAACGCTCACCATTAGATCTGGTTTGCTCTGGGCGCTGCCATTGATATTCGGGGACCTGCATGGTCGTTAGTCCAAAGATATAAACACGTGCCAACTTAACTTGATTAACCTTGAAAACCATGGGGTTGGTAATAATCTGACTAACAATACTTAGGCTTGAAACTTTTATCATTCACCTCATGCTCATTATTAATTAATGCAGTAATCCCACATAATTGGCAATTGAAAAGTTTAAAAACCTTTAATTAAACCAAAGGCACTAATGATATGATTACCCCTTCACACACTCATCGTTAGATCAAATAACGGTTGTGCATGCCCATTCAATCTTTCAGATATGCACAAAAGTTAATCGAGAAGAAAGGGGGTCATTAACAATGTATTAGACCCTCCTTAATCCTAATTATGCAATGATTTTAGATTTTAATAAAATAATTTAATTAATCATCCGATAAAAATATCGTGAATTTAACCTTCAGAAACCTTGGGAAAGCATTGTCGTCAGATCAGGGTGGGATCGAGCGTTGTTGTTAGATCTGATGAAGATGCAATAAAGTTATCCATCACTTAGGTGAAATTTTTAATGATCGGCCAATCTATTGTGAGCATTGTCATCGGATCGACTAAGATTCAAGCGTAGTCGTTGATATATTGAGAGTTGCACACATTTTAACCATGGGATGCATACCTTTATCCGTTAATGACTTAAAACCTTATGTTAAAATTTTTCTTTAGGCCTTGGTGGTTTTAAAAGCAAAGATTAAAGAAGAGGGAATGATTAGTGACGCAACTAAGACCCTCATTAACCTTGATTATCGAAAGCTAAAGCAGATTAATTTAAAAAATTGATTATCAAGCGCTTAATACTTTTCGATGCTAAAGATGGTTGATTTGAGTAGTGTGTGGTCGTAGGATCTCATTGAAATCATGTGCCACCATCCAGATCTTACAAGATGCAAGCTACTTAACATGAAGTTGTTATAATGCGATTGATTTTAATCCCAAAATTAATCATCTGATTATTAATTTTAAACCTTGGATTATTCCTTAATAAAGATTTATGATTAACCTTGATTATCTTTAGTGAGAGCACATCTTTCGGATGAGTACAGGAGTGAGCACTACCTTTGGATCTTTTAAACTTTCTCGATGTTTAGCCGAAGGGGGCTCATGACCCTTAAATTGGATTTAATCAAATCAAATGTTTTAGACTTTAAGTTATAATATTTTGACCATGGATTTCGTTGACTTATCCCTTGGGTAGCTTATGAAAGCGCATCCATCCAGATCTCATGGGATGAAGCACTTTCGTCCAGATCTTTGGACTTGCACGAATTTTACCATGAAGGGAGCGCATACCCTCATTTGACCACTTGACTTTTATTGAACCTTAGGATTATTTCTTGCCTCTTAAGTTCAAATGTTTTAATTAATTTTCTTAGAAACCTATGGACTTTTTTAAAATACCTTCTTTAGTGAATGGTTTATCACTTTGAATTTTATAAGCCCTTTAATAATCGGATAGCTTCATAGGTCATTTTCTTTAATGGCTAACAGGTATTTAACTCAACGATTAAAGCTAAGGTTTTACCTTTGATTTATCTTTCTCACTTAGGGCCAAAAATTAAAAGACCAAACTTTTAGAGGTTCAAAGGCAACAAAGACCAATAAATTTGGGTGAATATATTGAAATAAAAAATCCAAATTTAGGGGTATCTGATGTTGAGTCAATTTTAGCTCCATAAGGTCCATTAAATTAATAATATTTTTTTGTGTGTTGGTGTGTGTCTCTCCTCAATGTGCATCTATCCCACCCATCCCCACCACACATCTCTCTCATGTGTCCCCCATAGTAACCCCTCCTTCCCTCTCCTCCTCTCCTCATGCATGACCTAGTCATGCCCCCCACCCCAAAGCAGAGCCCCCAAAAGTTTGAGACTGCATAATCAAAGAGGATGACTATTTCGACCATCATGGGATTGCCAGAGGTTCACGCATTGACATCCTAAAGTGCAATGTTGATAATGAATATCGATTAATTTTAGTCCAACCCAGGTGTTGTAGATGAGTAGGATAGGAGAGGGAAATCCTCCAAGAGAGGTCCCAGGTTCAAATCTCCACCCTACCAAAAAGCTAAATTTGGTATCCAAAATCCAATTGATAATGTTGGTGCGGGCAGGGTCGGGTGCGACTCTTGGGTGACTTTTACGGTGTAGAACCCCTTGTTCGTGGTCTCTCAGGCCAAGGCGGCCCCGCAAGGGGTTTTTTGCTTAAAAAAAAAAGATAATGAAGAGGGATTTCCACTAAGGTATGCATAGTGAAAGCCTGGTGGGATAGATCATAATTCTCAAGTAGAATGTAGTTACCTATTTGTTCATGATAGAGATGTTGATGATGGTATGGCACTGCTTGGTCTAAGATCAAATCCAAAAATCTATGATTTCAAAAGTTGCCATTAATGAAATCTTTCAACGTTATGCAATGGCTTTTGAGATGTTAATTGGAGGGTTTAGAGGCTCCTCAAAAATCATGTGTGGCATTTCTTACCCTTGTTATTAATAAAATGCAAGGTTTGTGAAATATGGCATAAGACAAAACTTAACCTATGATTTATAGGAGATGCATTGTTGAAGCTTCTCTATTTTAGCATATTTTAATGTATTGGCAATGTTGTTGGAAGTATAATGCTAGGTTTTTTTGAACCAAGTTATATTTTATGGTTTCTAATTTGAGCTGGATATAAAACTCAGAATGAGAGTGATTTCAAATTGAACTTTATTTTTTTCCATTGTATTTGGCCACATGCCCCCGCCACCAACTCGCAACCTGCCTATATGGCCTTAAACACCGCTCTATGCTACCTCCTTGGGGCCCCTGATTCTCTACTTGACACCATGTTGGGCCATAAAGTCTATTTCTCACCCATGTGGATGTATCATACCCGACACATGTAATCCAAATGATGGAATAATACAGGTGTCCATCTAGGTGTAAATACACATAACCCTCGCAACCATCAGTGGATATTACTTCGATAGTTCTTGGTCTTCTTGTGCGTAAGTTGATATTTGGCCACTTTGGATGAAGATGTAGCTATTTTTGACAAAACAAAAAATTTTGGCCTAGATGTGCTCTTCCAATTATTAATCTGGACATTGCATGTGCAACTTTGCATGGTACGATGAGTGTATTGATCCATAAACTAGACCAGTAGTTTTGCCCATCCACTATGATGTGTCTGGAGCTTTCCCTTGATTTGAGCAACATTCACACCGTGCATCACCCAGAAGGAGTTGGTGTTGACCATGAGGGTAGAAGTGTAGACAAGGCCCAACAACATCAACATGCACAAGAGAACCATGGCCTACTATGTACTAAAAGTGTAGATAACACCTGTAGCTAGCTAGGTGCACATGTTGCCCGCCATGGCGACGATGAATATGAGGAGGGTAGCCATAATGGAGAGGATCTCGGGATCCTGCATGAGGCTAAAGAAAATGACAGTGATGTCTACCTCGCCATTTGTCTCATCATTCTTAGTTTTGTATTAGCCATAGTTTCATCCTTCTCATGATGCATGTTCATTGTTAATTTTTAAATTTGAAAGGTGTAGTTTATGATGAGTAAAAGGATGTCCTACTTGGTGACGTGGAGCTACCACAATACAGTGATGTGGTGCATGGTTGGACTATCATCACCGACATCATACCTTATGAAGGGAGATTACTTTTCTAAGTATTTTGAGGCACCTGGTTTTCCATGAGTATAGCCTTATATATACTCGTTGGAAAGGTTTTTCTGAGATGGATCCATTGGTGGGATTATTTTTGAGTTTTATGATTATTTGACATACTTAATTGTGCCTTAAAATTGATATTGTGAAATAGAGTGCAATCTTGACGGTGCCTAACACTCTTTAAACAAAGTTGTGCCACATTTTTAGCAGCACTATTCTAATTATCTTGCGGGATTTATAGCCCAATTTTTTCATTGTGCTTGGCAATTTTGAAGGTATCTTTGTCATTGGAGGTATTGAAATTGTACCACATTTGGATGTTATTTTTTAGCCATATCCTCAATAAAATCATCATCACAAGAGGTGATTTAGGGTCCCTTACCTCTTGCTTGTGGAGTTATTTTTTTGTGGCATTGTCTTGGCCACATTGTGTTTGCCTTTCATTTTAAGTCTATGCTTGTTATACCCCCACTTGCCTTTGGGATTTATTTCATATTGTAATCAAGTGTAGTTTCCATTTGCATATACACACTTGAATTTCTATTTGGCACATAAAATTTTGGAAATTATTTCTTAAGCAAGCAAGCAAGCACTTTTGTAATATAAAATATTTCAACCCCCACTTATTTTCCTCTTCTTCTCTTCTAGGTTGGAATAGGCCATTTGTGCTCAAGATCCCACTGTTGGAAACATGTGTTCATTCATAGTGGAAGAGCCAAGTCAACCCTCCACACATCATGTATATTAAGTGGTGAAACTTAGACTCTTTTGAGGACCTATTTCTTGGCACTTATGTTCCTAGTTGCCTCCTTGATTGAGCTCCTTCCACTTCCAATCATGGCATCAACAAATCTCCTTAATAGCCTCACACATTGAAGGAGTTGATTCATTTGCAAATTAGAAATTTAAAATGGAATCAATATTAATGATGAATAGCATGTGGGATTGTATGAGATATATACAATAGAATGAACCTCCATTAACTCCACCTACAGATATTACAACTAGAGAACTATTTGAAAAGAACTCTAATATAACATTAAGCTTAATCAAACCATCTATTGGAATTCTGTTAGAATTATTATAATGTGTACCTTTCTCTTGTTTTACCTTAACATGTGTCCATGACATGTGTCATTTGTTTTTCATATGGTGACATGTGTCACCAGCCTTTATCCTTCTCCTTTGGTATAAAGGTATTGTAATATGTTACATTTTTTGAGGTTTTGAGTTTATCTATTCAAGTTGTTTACCTATTATTTTACCTCCATGATATGTCATATTTTGTCATATAAGAATAGGGTAAATATCCATCAACAACTTGACCCAAACTAGTACTTAGGGATATATTTACATTTTTAGGTGTAAAGTCTTCATACGAGCAAGGAAGAGTCTAGCTCTTCCCATAAACCAAGGATACCCTTTCAAGATTCTATCTCTTTCCTCCCCGATATAGAAAAGTCTAGGAATAAAGGATAGACTCACTCCTAGAGACTTCCATCTCCTATCAATCCATTTTCTTAGAGTCGAAGCCCCTAGCTAAGACCCATTAAATTTACCAATGATTGTCTTATATTTGAGCAACAAGCACTACTACTTTGTGAGGTCCTCTTAACCTATACTACTAGGAATTATTCTAAGGATTTAGCTATAAACTCATCCATGGAAAGGACATTATAACTTGATATCTATTCAAACTAGTATATCCGATAACGATTATATTATTTGAAAATAAATCTACAATAATTTGCATGCAGAACTTTGAAGATAATGAAGGCATAAATGAAACTTAGCTAAAAATTTATATATCCAAATGAAATTCTCTACATTGTTGATGTCTTAGCCCTTCATTGCTCCTCCCATCATTTGAACCCTGGTTGATAGATTTGTTTTTCTATGACTTGGAAAATCGACATTACCCTTATTTTGGATGGTTGAATTTATAAGGTTGTATCTCCCTCAATACTACTCAAATTCCTTCATAGGACCACTCATTTTGAATTTGTTGAGATTCTATATAAATTGGTCCAATAATAAACTAAATCAAACAACCATTCACAAATATATGGCTCTTGGAAGATGAGATATTTTTTCTCAAAAAAAAATCCCTTGTTTCGAACAACTATCTTCACATGGATGTATCTCCCTCAATATTTATTGGCTTCTTTTGTATAGCCACTCATTTCAAAGCTCTTCAAATTTCACATAAATGACACAATAATCGTTTGAATTGGATAATTCTATGCAAATACATGACTTCTATGATATTTGAGTTACTTGTTTTGATACTCTAGTAATAAAAGCATTGCAAAAGCTATTTGAAAGGAGAAATTAAAGAAAGTATTATCACAATTAGTAACAAAGGATCAACATTGCATAAAGAAAATATCCCATAATCTACTTTTGACCTCTAAATGTTAAGACCTTATATTCTATTATATTTGATATTATATATTAATGGAAAAAAAATAAAATAAAATTTTCATAAAATATAACTATTTAAAAAAGGGTAAAAAAGGTAAAATATTTTTTAACATTTGCGAGGCCATAGGCCATACAATATGACCCTCATGGAGGATGTCGTTTACCTAATATATGGTTATCCAACTATATTTCAGTTACTAGAGCATGGTGTATATCCATTCCCTGTGAGGATTCAAACCTTAGGCCTCTATTTAGAGTTCCAAAATCTCTACTTTAGGCTACTTAGGTTGTACATTAAATTAAAAGTATACATTAAAAGAGCTTCATTGGATAAAAAATATATTTACTAATTGTTAAAATAAATTAAACTCTTTAGTATGATTGATCTTGATTGGCTACATTAATAATTAAAAATAAATTAAATTTTATAATATCTAGTAGTGGTCTTAATCATATTAATAATAATAAAAAAATATACATTAAACTCTCTAATGAAGACAAGACATCAATAATATTTATGAAGAAACTTTAAAAGTGAACTCATTCATATATCTTCTCTAGGAATTAAGAATAGATTAAAAATAAAATAAAACTTCTTAGAAAAATACATTCCAAAAGATGAAAAATAATGTTGAACTTTTTGTTTGATGTAAAAAGATATTTATATTAAAGGATTAATAGAATACAATTTTACAAGCAGAAAAAAAAAAAGGTGGATAAACACACCACGTGGCCAATGCCATAAATCAAAAAATCATCATCGTTAAAACAACACGGGAAACCAAGAAACCAACCAACAACTAATCAAAAGTGCCTTATATAACTGGCAAGTAGACACTTTCAACTAGCTAATAGAATGATTACATATTGAAAATGATGGCTGAGTGCATGCCACAAGAGCAAAAGCTAACAAAAAGAGAAATCCCTACAATGGTGAAGATCCATTACACATGTTTAGCCAAACTAAATTCCACCCAACATTATCATCAAGAGACTTTGGCACCAAACCCCATTCTTGCTTAAAAGAAGAAGTGTCAAGAACATATTTCCAACCGCGAGCAAGCGAATCCTCATTGTTAGTAAACACCAGATCACCTAGCTTATCCTAAGAGTTAAGTGGAGGATCCAAGGGAGAGAGAGGAGCAGTCAAGTTACTAGGGACAGCTTTGTAAGGAGGGGGACCTTGAGCTGGGTTAGGAGTACGATTTGGGGCCAAGTGACAATGTTGCCTAGACCTGGACCAAATTTAGGGATAATCCTACTCAATAGGACCTGACTGACTGTGCATGGAGTATTCACCTAATGATCAATTTTCTCTTGAAGATGAGAGAGCTTCATAGCCATCTTATTGGCCTAAACCGCAATCTAAAAATACATATATAAAATAATATTAGATTTCTCAATAATATAGATGTGAAGAGAGGAAGAATACTTACCAAAGATACAATCATTTCTAGCTTTCCATATGTCGTACAGGTCCACCATATGAAACAAATTCCACACTTCAAATAAAATAGTCGATAAGGGTGGGGGGTCTCCCACAATGATATGCTTCCACTCAAACATGGTGCAGAATAGGATTCAAAAATAGAAAAAACCACTCCCAAAAAAGATGAAAAAATTCCTTAGGCTAAAGATAACAAGGGTTGGGGAAATTTCAGAGATACTCCCCAACAGGAAGCCCTTGGTGAAGAAGACTCCAAGCAAAATAGGAAAGTTTGAGCTCCAAGAAAGGAGCCTAGGCGATCTAGAACCTGCGCATCTAAACAGGTCAAGGGGAGGAGACATTCCACCATTGATTGAGCTTATCAATCATGGGGAGGCAAGGAGAGAGCCAACCATACCCCAAATGGGCCTTGTAATTTCATAGATGAGTATTTGGATACCATTTCCAATCCTTCCACCAAGGTCACTGCGAAAACACAAAAATTCTGTGAAACATGGGGTCAAGAAGAGCAACCTTGATGGTCTCAAAAGTGTTCTTGTCAGAAAACCTAAGCCTAAATTTGACTCTAAAGTCGTTTCAAGAATCCCTAGTAGGATGAGAAAAGAAATTGGTGATGCACCTCACACCTTTACAAAAAAATCTAAGCACATGAATCTAGGGAATTTACACAAGTGGATAACCCTGGTAGGTGATGACAGGTGACCACTAAACATTCAACTGGTTGATGGAGAGGCCATGCCAAAAGCTTTTGCCATTCCATATTAGCCAAGGCTTAACACTTTACAAGCTTTCCAAATGCTCTTGATGACAAAGGATCCTATCACTTTGATAGACATAAGAGCAACAAGGAGGGAAGGGAAGTCCATACCCCTCCAACTCTTATGACCAAAAGGGGAAACTTCAAAGATATAGTGATGGATGAGAATATTTTATGCCTCATTACCCATAAGGGCTCTAATGACCCACTTAACATAGAGGACCCAACCTTGATTTTGGATATTAAGAATGCCAAGCATGCCATGGCTTCTGGGGAGACAAAAATACTCTTAGGCAACACAGTGGAATCCCAAGCCATTACTAGAAGAGGACCATATAAAGTCTCGTAAAAGCTTATCAAGTTTCTTATAGTAGTTTTTAGATGGGACCCAATAGGAAGAATAATAAACATGGGTGGTCGCAAGGAATTTTGAGAAAATTTAGAATTTACCAGCAAGGGAGAGCTTCTTGGTGTACCAGTAGGTAAGTTTTTGTTCCATCTTGTTAATGGTATACTTTCACAACTCTGAATTTGAACTATTAAAGGTATTGACTAAGCTAGTGGGGCATTGGTTTAGGATATTTCCTGTAACATTGAGTCTTTCTCCATTGAATGGAGGATCCAAAATCTAGAAAAAAAGTATCCAAAATAAGAGTGAGGAAGAATCATCAACAAAATTATCATTTATCAACTAAGACTCACCTATGGGGAGAGAAATTCCTTAAATAGAACCTTGAGTGATATGGTGAGCTAGTAAATAGCCAAATCCCTCTGCAAAGAGGACATATAGGGATGACACCAATGAGAAAACTTGTTGAATGGAACGAAAGATCCCAATGGCTAAGGACTTGTGCCTATTAATGGGCAAAATAGTTGAAGCCTCAACGAACAACATATTCATAGAGCTAATGAAGGAAGGACCAAAACCAAAAGCTTTAAGCATGTCCATAATGAATGACCAATCAATCATATCGTAGGCTTTCTCAAAGTCGATTTTAATGAATAGGGATCATTGGTTGAAATTATAAACCCACTCCATGCCTTCCTAAACAACAATAATATTGTCAAGTATGAACCTACCCCGAACGAAGCCAGTTTGATCTAGGAACACGATGATGGGAAGGAGGTGTCGGATGTGCAAAGCTAAGGCTTTAGCAATGATCTTATAGGAAACATCAAGGGGAGAAATAGACCTTAAATTATTGATGATTTTTGGATCACCAACCTTGGGGATAGATTTTATAATACCCTAACTAATAAGAGGGTCCATAGAACCCCTAGATAATACCTCCTGATAAACCTTAAGAAGATCAGGCTCGACAATATACTAAAGGGACTTGTAGAACTCATAGGGTAATCCATCAAGACCAAGGTATTTATTATTAGCCATATAAGAAAGAGCTTCCTCTAGATCCTTCAAATAGAGGGCCTTTTCACAGGCAGCTCTTTGAGACTCAGAATGTTGCACTGAGACAATAAAGAGGCAAGAGTTAAGAGATCGGTCACATTGAGAGGAGTAGGTCTGAGTTGTGAACATAGTTTGTTAATGTTCTTCAAAAGCAAAGAGAATACGAGGAAGCTCATAAACATGCTCTCCATTAATGTTAAGGGTTTTAATACCCAAAAATTGATTATGAGGATACAGGCATTGGAAGAACTCTTTAATTGCCCTATCACTAATTTTAAGTCAATGAAACCTTACCTTGATCTACATCCCTATAACATCATAGTGCTCCACCATTAGAAGTTGATGTTTAATAGTCATGAGGTACCTCTAAAGCTCCTGATTGAAAGGATTGGACTGTAGATGAGTTGAGGCCACCTCCAACTCTTGCTTAAGAGTAGTGTTGGAGCGATGATGAAGCTTGGTAATTTTATGCCCTAGCAAGTACAAGAAGTTGGTCATGCACTAGATAGCAACATTCCACCAATCAATCCAATCAAAGGCCCCTTTCGATCTAGGGACCAAGTTCCAAATTTTGATGACATAGGCTTTCAACATGGGGTGGTGTAGAATAGAAGTATTAAGATAGAATTACAACTAAGAAAGAGGAGGGGGCAGAAGAAACCAAGATGGAAAAGGAATTGAGAGAATGGTAAAACAAACGGAACTCGGTGTGGACAAAGACAAAGGGAGAAGAGGACGAGGGCCACTCAAAGGAGAAAATATCAAAATCTAAGAGCATGGCTCTATCCAATATTTTTAGCACATGCTTCTCATCTTGTCCATTGTTATACCATGTGAACTACGCATTAGCAAGGAATAAAGAGGGTAAGAAGTAGTTATTAGGATCAAAGAGCCCCAAATTTTCTTTCATGAAAATACATGCATCTCTTTTCTTGATAGCACACCGCATGGGAAGAAGACCCACCTTGTCATGCGAGAATTCAATCATATCGAAGTCCTTGCAAAGCAACCAAATAGTAGGAGGAAGAGAGCATTGTCCACCACCAAAGCACACAATGCTCATTAGCATCATTAGGTGCATAGATTTTGAGCACATCGAGGAGATGACCATCAATCTCCATCACAATCCAAACAACATTATTGGAAGGATCACATCCCTCAAGAGATCATCTTGGAATGGTAGGCTTCTGAAAAGCAAATGACTACTCCTCCTTTACCTATTTCATGCATAGTATGAAAGGTGTGGAATTGGGGCTAGATAAAGGAGCAAGTACTTGATAGAATGAGGTTAGTGACTTTGACTTCTTGAAGACATAAAATATCAATATTATCGAATATAATCTTAAAGTCATCTAGACCTTGATGCACAAGGTACTTGCGCACAAGATCTGTCAAACCCCTAGTATTCTAGGACATGCACTTCATGAGAAAATCAAAGAGCATATTTTCTTCAATGATCACAAAGTCCTCAAAATATACCAAATATTCAAAGACATTCGTAAGAAACCTATTATGGTTTTCCAAAAAAAAATGTCTATCTTTGCTTCTCCAAAGGAACGTCTAAGGACTCACTAACTAGACTATGAAAGCAACAAGGGTTCCATGAAGGAACTTCGCTGGACGAAATAGGAGGAAACATAGGGCATCCACTTGAACTTCTAAACTTTGTTTAATATATTTTCTTAATTTTGTAAACAATTATATAAATATTATTATCTTTTAGATTTTTTTTTTTGGATTTGGTTAGTGTGAGAAACCCCTATGATCGACACCTAGGGCTAAGCATTTCCATCCCAGCCATGATATTTGTTTTTTAGATGTTATTATAAATTGTTCTTATTATCATTATAATTAAAATCATTTCATTCCATTCCTTGTATAACATCAAACATCTTTAATAATTAAAAATAAATAAATTGTCTAAAAGAAAATATTAGCTTAAAGGAAATAAAAAATAAACTTTTATCAAACTTTTATATTTTTTGGGTTTGTATGTATTTCCAATGTGTAATTATGCATGCATGAGATATGGGACAACTCTTTTATGTTCTTCAAAATTTGATTATTTTCATATGAAAATAATTTAAGTCAAATTTATTTTCCGTAGAAAAGGAAAAAACATACCATTATGATTATAAGGTTTTTATAAATAAGAGGTAAAACAGTTTTTTTTTTTTTAATTTAGCGAAAAACCCCTTACGGGGCTGCCTTGGTATGAGAAACCACGACCAAAGGGTTCTACACCGTTAAAATCACCCGGGAGTCATGCCCGATCTTGATTGCACCAACATTATCAACTAGATTTTGGGTACCCAATGTGCATTTGGTAGGGTGGATATTCGAACCAAGGACCTCCCTTGGAGGATTGCCCTACCCTCTCCAACTCACCTACAACACGTGGGTAAGAGGTAAAATATTTTTTAATATCCATAAAGTTATGTCATTTGAGACAATTTTCATGGACATTTTGTTTATCCAATTTATAGTTATTCAACCATCCTTAGGTTACTAAAATATATCATGCAATCTTATCCCATAGGATTTGAACCTTAAACCTCTTAAATTTTTCACTATAAAGCCGACTTAAATTATTGTTAAAAGGCAATTACTATAAAGATACGGTGTTTGTAAAAAAGTTCAGAGTTAAAATTTATTGATACTAAAAAATAACCCTTATGATTTAAGACCTAATACTTAACATTAAAAAATATCAACAAAAAATTTGAGCAGGATCAGATCACAAACCCATTCTTTTAACTTGCGAGTTACGTAATAATATTCATCCAAATCCATTTCACTTCCCGTATGCGTGTCTCCAAGACCCTGATTTTTTCCAAATGGTTATGTTATGGTAGGATGAATTAAAATTTGAATGATCATACATGTACAAGTTTGTTCAAAAGTTGAGATATTTAAAGGAGCAAATGAAGATTTGGAATGCCAAATATTTTGGTAATATTTTTAAAGAAAATAAAAAAATTGAATGCTAAAAATATTACAAGAGATAGTAGAAATTAATGGAATGGATCAGGATTCTTATGTGAAAGAAAAACAATTACTTTATAATTATCTTTTTTTGCTACATAGGGTAATTGGCAACGGTCTTCATCATATTATCCTTGCAGGTATGGTTCGAATATAGAAAACCACCACTATAACCCCAACCCTACCTCGATAAACTTGTACTCCAAGTGAAGGGAACCCTAGAGGGGCTCGGGATGCATTGAAAAAGGAGTCATATTGGTTCCAAATATCTAGAGAGAAATGGCTCAAGGAAGAGATAGAAATGCAAAAAACATTCTATGCTATAATAGAAACAATTTTTTCTATTCATCATATTAAAAATATTTCAACTCCAGATGGAAGAAATATTGATGGTGAAGAGGATTTAAGAAAGGAAACAATAAATTATTTCAAAAATATTTTGTCAAATTCTAGGCAAGATAAGTAGGCATAAGAAAAACCTCTACAAAATATTTTATCAATTTTCACTTAGGGATAAAATGAAATCTTGATGAAGAAGATATCTATGGGGGAGCTCCATGAAGCAATTTTCTCTTTCCATCCTAACAAGGTACCTGACCCTGATGGATTTCTTGCAATTTTCTTTCAAAAAATTTGGGATTTATTGAAGAGTGATATATTAGTTGCGGTTGAAGAGGCTCGAAAATGGAAGGTTATAATAATTGACAGCAATGCTAATTTTATTAACTTGGTTCCAAAGAAAGGTGACACAAAATATTTTGATAATTTTCATCCAATAAGCCTTTTTAATATGATTTATAAGATCATTTTAAAAAGTAGGAAAACAAGTTAAAGGGTATTCTAGGGTGTCTTATCTCAGAGGAACAAGGTGGCTTTGTTCATGGTAAATAAATTAATGATTGTATAATTATTGTACAAGAGGTCATACATTCTCTTCATTCCATGAAAAAACTAGGTATGCTTTTGAAATTAGATATGAACAAAGCATATGATAGGGTTTCCTAGAATTTTCTACATGTTATTCTTAGAAAGTTTGGCTTTGATTATAATTGGTGTGAGTGGATTAAATGTCGTTATAGCACTGCAAAATTTTCTATTTTGATCAATGGTTAACATGTTGGTTACTTCAAGTCATATTATGGACTTCGTCAAGGTGATCCACTTTCTCCTTATCTATTCATTATTTTGGCAAAAGCATTAAGGAAAGCTTTTTTCAAAGGAAAAAATGGAAGGAAAAATCAAGGGTATTAAAGTTACAAAAAATGGTCCCTCTAAATGTCATCTCTAGTTTGTAGATGATACTTTTCTTTTGGGTCATCCCTCAATCAGTGAGTCCATGGAGTTTAAATCAATATTATCATGCTATGAGAAGGCTACTAGACAATTGGTAAATAGTACAAAATCCATAATTTTTTCTCTAATATTGCTCTAGATTTACAATAAATAATTATGAATATTTTAGGGTTTAAAATTGAAAATGTTCCATCAACCTACTTGGATATTCCTTTGTCTGATAAAGAAAATAAAAAGGAGCACTGGATCTAATTTTTTTGGATAGAATGAAATCTTTCTTAGTAGGTTGGAAAGGTAAGCTCTTGACCATGGTAGGAAGGTTACAACTCATAAATACTACATTGCAATCCATCCCTATTTATATGATATCACTTTCAAGCAAGGTTATGCATAAGGAGGCGATCCAAATATGTATTTATAAAAATAAGGCAAATCAGTTTCAAAATAAAGGAAAATTGTATCCAAACTCATGTAGAAGACATGGAAAATTGCATTTTTTTCCACCAAAAATTATTAAAATATTTCGAATTAATTGCAAAATATTTTTTTAAAGGAAAATATTTATTTACTTAACAAAAATATATAAAACTCTCTAATTGGAGAGATCAAAGTGAACAAAGCATTCTAGAAAATAGAACATGAAGATTAAAAAGGATCTCATTATTGGAGTCCTTGTCATCCTCACATACCATCCCTGCCCTTCTGCTTCTTGATGATTTGGTGGAAATAACTAGTGGTTATATTTATAGCTTGATTTTCTAGTGTGTCGGCCTCTTTGTTGAATTCCCACCTTACATGTCAATAGGATATTTTACCAATTATCTTACCTAGTTGTCTAATTATGTTTTGAATAATCTTTAGTTGTAAATATCTAAAATATTTATTTTTGGCAAGAGTTGTTATTATCAGTTTAGAATTCTCGTAAATTGTGACTTGAGTGATTCCTTGCTTTATCACCAATTTTAAGTTGATTTCGCATCTAATAGCCTCTACCACATTGTTAGATGTTATTCCCAAGATGATCATGTATTTGAGTAGGATCTCACAGGCTCCTATAAGAATCAATCCCCCTATCACTGCTTGACTGGGGTTGGACTTGGAGGTACCATCAAAGAAGAGTGTCAAAAAATAGAAGTTGGGCAAGGAAATATTTGCTTTGTAGCCTCCTTGTGTCATGATATCTTGGATGTTAAGTTGGTAGATCATTCTTATTTCTGTGGGAGATAGGTATTCTTCATACTAATGTTGAAAAAAACTAGATTTGACATTTAAGACTAATTCTTATTTTATCCTTTGTATTAGAGTTTTGTTGTCCTTACCTTTACCTTAAAAAATCCTCTGGTTTTTATCCAACCAGATGTGACAAATGAAAAAATATGGTATAGAGCTCCATAAATATTTTAGGAGGGGCTTACCTCCCATTTTACCTTTATATTCTTTGTTCTACTTGGTAAAACATGTGTCTATGGTTAACCTTCGAGAGTAGGAAGTGCCAAGAATTTTGGTTATTCCTAACCAAATTGAAATTGCCTTCGAGCATTCAAACAAAATATGGAAAACTATTTCATTGTTTTGCATGCACCTGTAACAAACATGAGGTTATGTTATACTCCTCTTTTGTATATTATCACCTATTAATATTTTATTTTGAGAGACTGACCAGTTGAATACTTGCAGTTTAGGTGGTGCTCTATTTTTCCACACTATCGATAGTTTTTTATTGGTAAGCCCAATCTACGGATGTTGGACTCCTATATGCACTAAGTATTCTCCATTACTATTAATGCTATCCTAAATAAGTTTGTCTATGTGGGATGAATAGGTCTAATACTCACCATGTGGGACTTAAAATATCCCAATCTCCTTGAAGCTAATATGGAATGGAAGGGGAGATCTAGTTCATAGTTTTTGAGGTTCAATAAATCAAAGTTACCTAATTTGAGTATTCTTTAGCTTTCCAAGTGATTTTGCAATTTGATTGGAGTTCTCTCTTAATGATGGATTTACTATGATTGGATCCTCCCATAGATTAATTGACTTACCATCTCTCGATAGCCAAAAATTTATATCCTCTATTATTCTCTTTGCTACCACTATATGTTTCCAAACCAACAAGGCTCTGGGAATTTTGTTTATGTTTGAGCACTTGAATACCCGTTTGATTATTTATATACTTGCTAACTAGTATGTGTTGCCATGCTCGATTGTGCTTAAGCATGTTCTAGAGAAGTTTTTCTCCTAGTGCTTTCAAAACTATCTCCATTTTTTTGATTCCCAATCCTCCTTGAATTTTACTTTTGGTGACCATATCCCAATTGACCAAGTGGAACTTTTTTCTTTCTAATTGCCTACCTCCCTACCATAGGAAATTGTGTATGATTCCATCTACCTTTTACAAAATAAAATTGGAAGCATCATATACTAATAGTTGGTAGACTAGAAGAGAAGCTAACACCAATTTGATCAATATTGCCCTTTCTACAAGATTGAGCCAACTATTACTGTAACTTTGTATCCTCCTAACTATTGGAAATTAAAGCAGTATAAAAAGGTTAATGAATAATATTTCTTATTTCCATTTTGCTCCAAGACTCACGTGCCACATCTAGTATCAGAGCCAAGGCCGGAGAGGACCCGAAGATCGATGTGGAGGAACCAGCAGCACGATCATCGAGGCAAGCGAGGTCAAGTGGGGCCCGCAACACATGATCTGAGGTGAGGTCGAAGAAGACCCATGAATCGTGAACCGATGTGAGGTCTGGAGAAGGCCCACATAGAGAGCACGTAAGGAGGAGGAGCAACCTAAGAGAAACCAACCAAAGAGCGCTACATGGTGAGAGGAGAGCAAGGCCGACGTAGACTGGATGACACAGAACCGACACAGATCTTACTACATGGCAGAAGGAGGACCGATTACATGGTAGAAGGAGAATCAACAACATGGCGGACGAAGGATTACATGGTAGAAGAAGGCAACAAGCAACGTGGCAATAGGCGACAGGCTAAAGAAGAAAAAAGGACACTCACTGATTGCCTGAAGGTAATCAAGTGACTATGCGAGCATTGAGGGTTTTAAACACCTCAAACGCTCTCGCATGGTCAATGTGGGACTAAAAGTCCCAAAAAAAAACTTTCGATGCATTCACGAGAAGAAAAATGAAGGCAAGCTTCCCTTGCCTTCCCGTCGAGCCATGCAGCTCGACTGGCTTGAGGAGCCAGTCGTAAGGCACCTACATTCTTGCAGGTCACGGTTTCGAAACCTAGTGACGAAAAAAGCTTTGAATTTTTTTTTATTAAAAATCGGATCTAAAGCAGCATAAAATTGTGCTCATTCCCTTTGGTTCTCATCGGCAGTGGTGGCTGAGTTGGTTAGTGTGATTTGTTGATGCCAAGAGGTCGCGGGTTCGATTCCTGCAGACCATAATTTTTTTTATATATAAGTTCTTTTAATTTTTTTTATATTATTAAAACTACTTATATTATATTTAATATATTAAATATAATTGCTTCTTTAAAAAAAAAATTAGGGCAATTATTTTTTAATTTATTAAATAGTAATATAGTTTTTTTAATATTATAAAAGAAAGGAAAATATTGTCTAAGAGACAATTATTGTAATCAAAGGGTACATATTTTTTTTACTTGATTCAAGGAATCACAAACTGCATAACTCTTGTGTAATAAGCCTAAGAGGCTTAGTTTTTTTTTGTAAAAGATACCAAGGATCAAATTGTAAAATTGTAAATAGGCATTGATGATAAGACCAAATGGTTGTTATCATGCCTTATGTGCAATTTTAGCAAGAGAAGGTGCAGAGAGGTTTGATGAAAAAGTAAGATGTTATGGGCTCAACATTGTGTTTAGCCAACTTCAAAATGCAGTGATAGCACATCAAAGGCAACCTGACTCAAGGTACAAGGCTACTTTGAAGACAACTCATTCAGGAGTCAATTTGAACAATCAAAATCCGTACAAGTTGCACCACAAGAATCAGAGTATACACACTACAATATTTCAGTAGAAATATTAGAACCAGAATCACCGAAAATAATATTAATAAGTGACGACGAAGAAGAAGTAGCAGATAATTTTGTGAATCAAGAGATAGCATCCCCACATCAAGAGGAATAAGCAGTGAATGATAGAGCAGAACAATTCATATTTGACTTAAATTTGTAATCTCTTCTTTCTTCCTTCTTCTTTCCTTATTTCAAACAACAAAGTACTTTATTATAACCATGAAATAAAGAGATTTTTTTGGTAACTATGGCCTCACACAATAGCTTACCTATACCAAAATTTAATGGTTATGACTATGAGTATTGGTCTATAAAGATGAATACCTTGCTCATAGGAAGAGTTTTGTGGGACATAATAGAAGAGGGCTACGCAGAAACCTTCGACTAGACAACACTAAGTGTCGCAGACAAGAAAACATGAAAATAAGATAAAAAGAGCAACTCTTCTGCTCTTTCTCATCTCCAAGTTGCATTGGAGAAAAGCATATTCCCTAGAATCGTCGCTCGTATAGTTGCACAAGTTGCATAGAAAGCATTGAGTGATGGATTCCAGGGTAGTAATCAAGTGAAGCAGGTAAGGCTTCAAACATTGAAGAGAGATTTTGAAAATCTTTGAATGAAAGATGATGAAAAAGTCGATGATTATTGTGTTAGAGTAAAAGCAATTGTGGATAAAATGGTTACACTAGGCAAAGAAATCAAGCCTGAGACAATTGTAACAAAAGTGTTGTGAACACTTACACATAAATGGAACCATATTGCCATAATTATAGAAGAATCCAAAGATCTTTCCCTTTTAACATTCGATGCATTAATCGGATCGTTAATGTCACATGAATAGAGGTTTCCCGAAACTCCTTCAACCAGCTATGGAGGCGATGATAAGGCCTTCATTTCCAATTAAAACAATGGAAGAGGATGGGGAAGAGGTCAAAGTAGAGGCAAGCAAAGAGGTAGAAGCAGAGGCAACTACAGAGGAGGCAATCAAAACAGAGGAGGCAACCAGAACAAAGGAGGCAATTCCAACAGAGGAGGCAACTCATACAGAGGAGGCAATCAGCAAAGAGGTGGAAATCAAAATCGAGGAGGAAATCAAGGACAAAGTGGAAATCAAGGGCGAGGAAGTGACAAGTCAAAATTAGCTTGTTTCAACTGTGGCAAGCCAGGTTACTTTGCTCGTGACTACTGGTCAAAATCTTCACAAGGTAGCAGTAGTCAATATGGTAATTATGGAGAAGAAGATGATACCTCTAATATTTTTCTTTCATATGGACAATCAGAATAGAATCTAAATGACACATGGATTCTGGATACTGGTTTTTCAAACCACATGAGTGGCAAAGAACATTTATTTTCTACTCTAGATTCCACTTATAAATCCCAAATCAAATTAGGGGGTGATAAGACATTGCAAGTAGAGGGTATTGGAGTCATGGAGGTTCCAACCAAAGAAGGACTAAAGAAATTGCATGACATCTATTACACTACAAAGCTCCAACACAATCTGCTAAGTGTTGGACAAATGATGGAAAACAATTACAAGCTTGTATTTGATGAAGTACAATGTATCATTTTTGATAAAAATAATTGTAATCGTGTCATCACACAGGTCCCCACGACCAATAACAAGTTATTCTCTCTCAAATTTGATGAGCTAGGAGGAGCTCAAATTGCAAATGCAACTATAACAAATCCAAGTGTGCTTTGGCACTTGCGATATGGTCATCTTAATTCCGCTAGCTTGAAACTTCTAACTTCTCAAGCTATGGTGACAGGACTTCCTAAAATCAATGAACAAAAGGAGGTCTGTGAAGGATGTGCTTTGGGAAAGCACTCAAGGTCGAAGTTTCCAAAAGGACAAGCGTGGAGAGCCAGCTATCCACTTTAGTTAGTACGTTCAAACATTTGTGGACCAATGCAAACACAAAGTCTCAAAAACTATTCTTATTTTCTCACTTTCATTAATGACTTCTCTAGAATGTGCTGGATTTATTTTTTGAAACATAAAGATGAAGCTTTTGATTGCTTTGTAGATTTTAGAAACAATGTAGAGAATCAAAGTGGGAATTATGTAAAATGTCTTAGGAGAGATTGAGGAGGTGAATACTCCTCAAAAAAATTCTTGAAATATTGTAAAGCAAGTGGGATTAAAAGGCAATTCACCACTGTCTATACCCCACAACAGAATGGTGTGGCCGAGAGAAAGAACCACACCATAGTTTAAATGGTGAGATCGATGCTTCAGACTAAGCATCTACCTCATATGTACTAGGTAGAAGCTATAAGAACCAGTGTATATATTCTAAATATAAACCCTACTTCTAGTTTAGATGGTGTCACTCCTTATGAGGGGTGGTACAGAAAGAAACCTAATGTAAAGCACTTCAAAGTGTTTGGTTCTTTAGCATATGCATACATTACTGATGAGAAAAGGAAGAAGCTTGATCCAAAAATTCAAGCTTGTATATTTGTAGGGTATTGTGAGTCTACAAAGGCATATAGACTCTACAATCCCAAGGCTCGTAAAGTTATACTCTCTAGGGATGTAATTTTTGATGAAGGGGGAGAATGGGGTCATCAAAGATTTTTGTTAATGATGAGTCCCAAGATGTAAGTTCTTTACAGGTATACCAGGTGTCTCCAAAGAAAAGCAAAGGCACACCACCCCCTTCAAGCCCATACAGGAGTACTACATCAAATACTTCAACCGCCACTCCAAGTCCTTCTCCACAGAGATCAGTAAGTTCTTCACCGATGGACATTGACAGAGCCTCTCCATCGAGAGGTAAAATAACATTACAACATCATCCATATTTTTAAATGTTGGATCAGAATTCCAGAGAAGATTCACTAGAAGCCAAGCTAGTGAGATGAATACAGTTTTGCAGCAACTTGAAAATTTGCAATTGTATGGAGATGATGGCTCCTGTGATCCTAGGGGAGATGTATTCAATTATGATTTATTGGCTAGTACATAGCTAGAACTGGCTAGCTATGATAAGGCATGTACTCAAAATGTATGGCAAGAAGCCATGAAAGAGGAAATAACCTCTATAAACAATAATGATACATGGGAGCTAGTAAAGCTACCCAAAGGAAAAAAATGTGTTGGGTGTAAATGGGTCTAAAAGACCAAGTACAATGTTGATGGAAGCATTGAGAGGCATAAGGTGAGGCTAGTAGCAAAAGGTTTTACTTAGAAATTTGGCATTTACTATGAGGAAACCTTGGCTCCTGTTGCACGACAAGAAACAATCAGATCAGTTTTTTCCTTAGCAGCCCATAAAAGATGGAATTTTCAACACATGGATGTGAAAAGTGCTTTTTTGAATGGATACTTGACATAAGATGTTTATGTTCAACAACCTCAAGGTTTTCAAGAACAGGGAAAGGAGAACCTTGTTTACAAATTGAAGAAAGCACTTTATGGCCTCAAGCAAGCACCAAGAGCTTGGTACTCATGCATTGATGGCTATTTCAACAAGTATGGATTCACAAGAAGCAAAAGTGAACCAACTATGTACTACCTAAAGCATGGAGTAGATATTCTCATAGTTTGTTTGTATGTGTATGATCTAATATTTATGGGTAGTAACAATAAAATGAATATGGAGTTCAAAAACTCCATGATGAAACAGTTCCAGATGAAAGATCTTGGTTTGATGTGATACTTCCTAGGGATGGAAGTGCATCAATCAAATAAAGGGATCTTCATATGTCAACACAAGTATGCTCGAGACATGATCAATAAATTTGCCATGGAGCAGTGCAAATCAGTTGCAACTCCAACTGGACATGGGATCCAATTGAGCAAGGACAATGGAGCATCAAAGGTTGACATGACCACTTACATAAGCATGGTTGGGATTCTGATGTTTCTCACCAACACAAGGCATGATATTCAATATGTTGTTTCTCTAGTTTCAAGGTTTATGGCTAGTCCATCTGAGATGCATCTACAAGCAACTAAAAGAATCTTAAGATATGTAAAAGGTACATTGGATTTTGGAATCCATTACCAAAAATATAATTCTATAAAATTAGTTGGCTTCAGTGACAGTGATTGGGGCAGCAATATAGATGATAGGAAATCTACATCAGGAAATATTTTTAGTCTAGGATCATGACTAATTACATGGAGTTCCAAGAAACAAATTGTTGTATCATTGTCATCGATTGAGGCTGAGTATATAGCCATCACACATGCTAGTACTCAAACCCTATGGTTGAGAAAAGTTCTTAAAGATATTGGAGAATGTCAAAGTGGTCCAACTCGATTGTATTGTGATAACATAAGTTCCATTCAGTTGGCATACAATCTAGTCCACCATAGCATATCAAAGCATTTCGATATGAAGTATCACTTCATTCGAGATATGGTGGAACAACAGATAGTTGAGCTCCAATATTGTAGCACTTTGGATAATATTGCAGACATATTCACCAAAGGTATAGCTAAAGCTCAATATATAAATTTTAGAGACTGTATAGTCAGTCCTCTCAAATTTAAGGGGGAGAATTTTGGAAATTAAAGCAGTATAAAAAGGTTAATGAATAATATTTCTTATTTCCATTTTGCTCCAAGACTCACATGCCACACTAACCATCTTTTCCAATGTTGGGGTCTAACATTCTGAGGCTTTAAGGTGGAAGCTCATGGGAACTCCTAGGTATCTGAAGTATTTTTCTATGCCAGACCGAAATCCTAGGATAGTGCAAAAGAGTTTAACTTTTATTGTTGCAATATTTTATGTATGGAACTGGCTCTTTTGAGTGTTTATATGATCCTCAATAGCTTGTGTGAATCAATCCAGACATTGCTTGAATTGTCTAAAATTTTGCTTGGTGGCTTCACTTAGAAGAATGGTATCATATGCAAATTTGGCATGTGTTACAAGTTTGCATCATGTTGCAGCCTCTATCCTAGTTATTTTTCTTTCTCTTCGAATATGGTTAATTAATCTTCCAAGAGTATCAGTTAAAATGATATAAAGGTATGGTGATAATGGACACCCTTGTCTAATTCCCTTTGTAGCATAAAATAAATTTGTCGATTCTCCATTTATTAAGGAGGCTATCCATGGGTTTTTTATGCATGCTCTGATCCACTTGATGATCTAATGTGGGAATCCAAACTTTTGTAGGATATGTTCTACAAATTGTATATTAACTCGATCAAATGCGTTTGCCATATCAAGTTTTATAACAATTTGTTTCTTTTTTATTTTCTACTAATATGGAGGGCTTCATGCACCATTATGATATTATCATATGTTTGTTTTCTAGGCATGAACCCCCCTTGATTTTCTAATATTAGTTTGTCAAGATTATTCTTTATTCTATTGACCAACAATTTGGTAATGATTTTATAGAAAGAATTATATAGAAAAATTGGTTTAAATATAGAGAAAGTAGTAGCATTTTTTCTTTAGGAATCAATGCTAGAAATGTGGAGTTGATGGTTCCAAGAAGCTTATCTTTCACCCTAACATCCTCAATCATGTGTAGCAAATATTCTTAGATGATGTGTAAGTATTGTTGGTAAAAAAAATTTGTGAATCCATCAGGTTTAGGATCTCTATCCTTTGGTAGAGTTGTTATAATCTCCTTAAGTTCTTCCATAGTGATTGGTTTACTGAGATATTCTTTGTCTTCCAAACTTAATTTGTTGGTATATGTTGTAGTAGTATTCCCTGGGAATGTGGGTTACCATTTTCTCTAGAGAGCAGAGTTGAGTAATGTTGATTGGCAAGTTCCTTAATTTTATCCTTATCTATATAAGTGGTTCCTTCATGCTCTATCTCCTTGATTGTGTTTCTTTGGTAGTGTTGCATGGTTTTTAGATAAAAATATTTGGTGTTTCTATCCCCCTTGCTTAGCCAAACCATTCAGTATCTAAGCCTCCAATGTGTTTCTTCTTCAATGCTTAATTTATTGAGCTTTTGAATTAGGTCATTTCTTGCATCTTCTTACCATGGTTGAGGAGGATGATCCCCAATTTCTATTTCTAGATGCTCTAGTTGTTGCATCAACTACTTCTTGTCTAGTTTAACTCTCACTTTTTCTGCCAATCATTTTTTATCACATGCTTCAATTTTTTAATTTTGTTTTTCCACTTTTCTTAGGGGTTTATGGATTGGACTTGTTGGTTCCAAGTGTTTTCTACAAGTTCACTAAAATCTTCTTCTATCGCCCATTCAGAGTTATACTTAAAAGGAATCTTTTAGGGTTGTAGGCTTAGATCGCTATCTAAGATAATTATCTTATGATCTGAGATAGAGTTCTGAATGATGTAACTAGAAGTGACGGGAAAGTATGTTAGGATATTTTCACTAATAAAAAATCTATCCAATATTTCTACAATATAGTTTTTCCCTGCTCTTCTATTGCTCCAAGTGTACTTCCCTTTGGTCGATTGAATGTCTTGTAAGCTTTCATCCACCATAATTTGATTGAGCAAATCTCTATTTGGATCCCTTGCTAAAATTCCCCCAACCTTCTCCTAGCGGTAGATAATCATGTTGAGATCTCCTCCCAGTATTATGTTATCAAACTTATCCGTGTCTAGATATTGTGCTAAGTTTTTCCATGCTTCTCTTTTCTGGATAGGATGATTTGGACCAAAAAAAATTATTATTGCTACCCTAGTTCCATCTGGTAAGAGGAATTTTGTACCTATCCAATTATTGTGCTTATGTTGTAAGATACAAAATAATTATTGTGTATCCCAAGCCAAAGCCAGTCCCCCTTGTGCCCATATCTTCTGCCAATCTATAGTTCGTATTGCATCTACTGTTTTTTTTTTCCTTGAATTTTGAATCTTGTTGGCTTTTGCTCCTGTAGTAGAACTTTGAGATAGTTTCTTTTTAGAGGAATTTCTAGTCCCCTATAGTTCCATGACATAATTTTCATTTTTTGGATTGCTTCTTATTTTTACAAAACTCTTCTCAATTCTAACCTACGTTTTGGATTGCTAGTCTTTCTTTTCTTGATTATTTCTGAGTTATTGATTTAATTTTCTTCTCTTAGCTACAAATTATGTGGTAGACAAGCCCCCAAGAATCGCTATTTCCTCCACTTGTGTTTCTTCTACCTCTTCCTCTGAGTTTTCATTAATTTCTTCTCAAGTTATGTTCTTTGGTGTATATCCTAAGATCTCTAACGAGTTGTCAGCTTCAATTGTAGGTATCTTCTCTTTATATTTAGGAACCATCACATCTAGAGAGGTGATTTCATTTTCTCCTTCATTAAGACTTGAAAATTTATTTTTGTGTTGGAAGATTTTTTTATCCTATGGTTGAGGTTGTCGCTTCTTGCTTCTTGATCTGCACAATCTCCTTTTGACTTCCTGGAATCCTAGTTCTTCCTTTTTTGTTTCTTGTGCTTGTTTAATTGGATAGTTTCAGGAGAAGTACCCATGTTCATGGTAGGTTATACATTTGAATAGTATATGCTCGTATTTCAAGGGTTGGTTATGTATCCAATCAAACACCTTTATTTCAATATACTCGGATAAAACCTTTTTTAGATTGACTTGCACACATATGCTTGTGCATATAGCGTTATTGGCCTTTGGAGGAGCCCCGTCGATGAGCATCCTCTATTAATTCCACTAAAGGTTTGTTCCATAGGTGCAATGGTAAAAATGGAAACCTCGCCTAGACATAAACTTCTTTAGGCTCCTCCTCTTGAGGATCAAATATCGTGCTCTACAAGGTCATGTAGAGTGGGTTGGATCTCATAAACTAGGGATATCCATGAAAGATAGTGCTCTTGTCCTCCATAGAGGTAAATGTAACAACAAAGTATCCCCTGCTTATCATCATGAATTCATAAGAGGAGACTTTACCCTCCCAATGTGTGTTAATCTATTTTTGGATTGTGATTAGACTAGGCCATTTACCCATAAATTTGCATGCAAGGGCTTAGGTGGAAAGCATGAGCAAAGGTTGTTGGATGAGGGTTGGAGGCACCTCAATCAAAGGAGACTCATCTAACTTGGGCATAAAGGTACCATGAGTGAGTAGGTGGTTTTGGATGGGGTGCTTTCCTCACTTTAAGCACTTGACGCATATGATCCAAATTCTCCTCATCAAAGGGAAATTGTTTTAAAACCATGAATAAGGTCTCGTTGCTTGCTTGTTTGAAAAGTGAGATCATTGTCATCATTGCAACTAACATACTGCCATAAATCTCTTTCCAAAGAAGAGGTTCATGTTTTCAAAGCTCCAACCAATGAAATATTTTCAAAGCTAAAGCCAAAGGAGTACCATACCTGAATCGATACTCACGATCTCTCTTGGAAAAATTGATTGATGCTAGGGTTTTTTGTCTTCCCCCAATTGCAAAATATTACTACCACACATTTTTTATATATTTTGTGATAAGACAACAATATTTACTAAATCCAATATTTTAGGTTTCCAAGATCTAGCATCCTTTAAGGTTTTCTACACATTATCCTTATTAGATCTCTACTTGCTTTTTCTCTGGAATCACACACTACACCAAAAATGGTCTTTAAGGGCAATTTTTAACCACCCTTAAAGACCTTTAAGGGTGGTTATTCAATCGTCATCTATGAGGGCATCGTAAAAAGTCTGCATCATACAACGATGGCTAAAAACTACCTCAAAAAAAATGTCCTCTTAGGGTCTAAGAGGGCGGTTTAAAACCATCATTTTAAGGCTACAAGGGCGGTTCTAAACCACCCTCTTAAGGATAAGAGGGTGGTTTAAAACCACCCTCTTAAGGCTACGAGGGCGGTTCTAAACCACCCTCTTAGGGTTAAGATCTCTTAGGGTCTCACCTAAAAACTATATATTTATATAAAGAGGTTGATATGTCGAAGGAGGTCGAGGCAGAACAGGTGTGTCTACAAACACCATTGGAAGAAGTCACGAAGTGATTATTGATAAAAATTGTTAAAAGAAAAAAATTGTTCTCTAATCAAAGGAAGCATTCAAAGACCATGCATGGGATATAGTTCTATAATATTTTACTTCATCTATGTCTGAACTCAAATCAAAAGTGGAATCAAATAGATTGGAGAGAGGATGTGGCTTTTCAAACAAACTAGCTTCAATTTCTGAAACAACAACTTATTCTTCTCATTGTAATCCTTCTACCTAGACATAATTGCACATTAATCATCAACATATCTTTGTTATAGCCTAGGTCTCCACTAAAAAATAGGTTTCAAGTAATAATTAAACATGTTTTAAGCTCTTTCACATTTTAAATAGGTTCCCTCCATCTGCACAAGGTATGGATTATTCAATACATACAATCCATACTTGTTCAAAAATGTGTTCCAGAGCTTTAAGATAATATTTTCAAAATTCTCAAAATATTGTAACAATAGGTTGTATTACATAACAATGAAACATTGAGTGCAAGGCAAGATGACCTACTATACCCACAACACACCAAGACAATATATCCACTACAATCATTCACCATACTGCAATCCAGTGTTGATTAGAGTGAGAAATTCTATAAGCATGATTAAGGGCTTGCATTATTGCTAGTCCATTAAAAGTCTATGGACTATAGGACTCATGAAACATTAGTCTCACTTTTTTAAGCAAGGAGATTAAAAATAGTAATAATAATAACTAATTATCTCACAATATTTATTTTCTATCCCCACATTTTTCCTATCACTTAGGTTGAGCATTGAAGTGGATCAAATTTCTTCATTGAATATATGCTACCTATAAAAACTTAGCATTTATTAACAACAAGCATCACATAAACCCAACCAAAAATCAGATAATGCTTACCACACCCTAGTGGATCAAATTTCTTCATTGAATATATGCTACCTATAAAAACTTAGCATTTATTAACAACAAGCATCACATAAACCCAACCAAAAATCAGATAATGCTTACCACACCCCACACCCCACTCAGGATGACACACAACTGAATAGTGAGTAACCAACCATACATATATATAGGTAGAAAGGGTTCATACTCACATATGTTGTGAAACCAACTGTGATAACCATAATTGCAAACCCATGTGGAAGTATTTCCACAAAGCTTATCCCTACTAAAGCACATAATACTACAACTGGGATGATGATCCCAAACAATATTGAAATCAATCTCCTCAGGCTAGCTAATATGAAATTTAAATGTGAGAAAAAGAACAAAATACAAAATGGTTATTTGGCAACCAAGACCTAATCTTAACTTGCACCAGGTTGGGTGTATTTTAGACTAGCGATTAATTCACAAAATTACTAGAATTTCAAGCCATACTGGGATTAAACGGTGACAATCCTTCTTCTAACACTATTAACGAAATAAAGGAGAACTACTCAGTAATTTATGTTGTAAAATTTACGTAACTAGTTGTTGTTGCTTCAAACACAAATTCAATAAAACATAAATTTTAGATATCTAATAGCCAATAGCCTCCTCCTTGTAGAACATTGAAATCCCAACTCTCTTTCAGTTTTATCAAACTATGTTCAATGTACCAAGAGCAGGTATCTACCTTTATTTTATAAGTCCTCAACAAAAGACCGTACAATCAAAACACAGGAGTTTGAACCATACTTTCATACTTCAACATAGTCTATCCAACATTAACAAAAATTGGAAAGCCACAACCAGTTGAAGTCTCTTGTTCAAAGCTCCCTGGGTATGTTTAAACACATAAACAATATACAAAATTTTGGTAACGTAGATTCTGGTATAATGCAAACATAACAATCAAATTTCTGGGATAACATTGGGCCATGTCAGTATTGCAGCCCACAACATATTCAATTCAAACAAATTACGATAAAGAGCTCTTAAATTTAAATCAACTTTCCACCTCTTCGATATCATCACCAGCACAATAGAATCACATATCAAACACCCAAGTTGATAACCTCCAATTGTCGATTAACAAACATTGTGGAAATATAAAATTTAAAAAAATATAGAAATATAAAATTTAAAAATTATAAATGAAAAGACATTTGGAAAGGCATAAATATGAGATAATCATTGGCTTTTCATTACTAATCAACAACTATGGACAAAACAAAAATATGATGATGTATTATTTGGAGAGTACAGTGATTGGTTCAATGTGATTGGTCCACTAGACTACCAAGTATGTTCTTCAAAGTATCGTGTGCAACTTTTTGTTTTTGATGACTCAATTTTTTTTGTAGCTATCCTAAAACATCCAAACATATTATGTGGCAATGTCATGCATTCACTTTATGTGCATAAATGGATTGCAAAACTTCTATAGAGATGCTAGTGTTAAGTTTCAATAGAATCTATGCAAGAACCCATATATTTGCATTCTTGTCTCAATAAAAGCTTTAAAGTCTTGTAATATGGGAGGAATTAAGTTTTCAAATTTTAGTTGTCTATCTAATCTGATAATTTTCTATATTATGCAAAAAAACTCTTTATATTTCAGTTGTGCAGGCATCCACCCAGTTGTGCAGATTTTCACTAACATTGTTATTGAATCCTAAGCAGCATTACCAAAAGATAAGCATATATAAGTTTGCAAGATAACGAAGACTCAGAGCTCTCTATAGAGAAAATTCATAGTACCATGCTTGAAATGGGTCATGCCCAGTGGAGAAATAGAAAGCATGGTTGTAAGAATGCTAAATGAATGGAAAATTCTTATTTCAAGTGCAAAATTAGTTATGATTATATATGTAAATGGAAAATTCTTATTTCAAGTGCAATTCTTATTTATAGATATAGGTGAATGGACAACCCGAGCCCTCCATATAATGGGTAGATGTCTAAACATCCCTACCCACCCCAACCATCAGAGATGAGGTGAGAGGGTATCTTGAGACTTCCATCAGATACATAAATATCCATCTATGCAAATCAAGTATTGTTGCTAAGGACTAGGACTAAGAGTCAAACATGAAACATCAATTTCATAACTAACACTCACTCAACACAATAAACCTTCATTTCAACACATTACAACATGCATGCATGATTAGACTCTTAATCCTATGCCCTAGCAGCACTTGCATTCTCTCTCTTTTTTTACCAAATTACCTTCTTGTATCTGAATGGCCAACCTCATGCTCAGGATACCTACTCGCCTCACTCCTAGCTTGGCTGCCCATTAATTATCTACTAGCATTTTCTAAAAATAGAACAAAAAAGTCTAACAACACTCGTTAATTATTTCCATTAATTATAACTACTTTTGAAGTACAATAATTAGGCTTCCAACCATGTACCCTCACATTCTTCATGAACATATTGAATGTTGTCGTCATTTACATTTTCATCTTGTGCAGTTTTAGGTCCAATAAAATTTGTTGCTCTAGAGACACTAACATATTCTGCCTCGTATGCTTTAGTGTCTTTGATCCCTCTTGGAGGTGATGTGAGAACCACATACCAACTGGTATCAAGTGGATCATTTACATAAAAGACTTGTCTGGCTTGCGATGCTAGGATAAATGGATCATCTTTTAGTCTATCCTGACCAAGTAATTTGTTCATGTTGACCAATGTGAAGCCCATTTCATCCTTTCTACATCCATTCCTCGTATCAAGAACATTCACCCAGTCACATTTGAATAGGGGTATCAAAACCGATAGTAATCCAACAATATTATTTCCCTAATAACACCATAATATGTGACTTTTTGAAGCATTAGGTTTGTGTCTTTTGTGCTTGCTCTACACAAAGTAGTAGCATCGACACACACACCACTATTTTGAGTTATTCTTTGTTCCTCTTTGTCTTTGATATGAAATCTATAATCGTTGATCAAATAGCCCGAATGTTTGGTTGCAACTTTCCTCGAACCACGTGCCAACCATTTTATTATGTCGAAGTCATTGTCATTATGTTGCATTCCATCTCCATGAAACTGAAACAAAGAAGAATAGTTTAAATATGATTACAGAACATTACATGATGTTTAGTACATGACAATCAGTATAAATATCGAAGATCATATTCAAGAGAGTAGACAATAACCTGATCTCATAGCCAAGTGATGAATGTTCGATTATGGATTTTTTGCAACACCCCTTCATCTCTTATTGTATAGGGGTTGTATTCCTTGATACTCTTTAGGTGCTTCTTGATTTGACCCAAAATTTTTCAAGCTTAGTTGGATCTAATTAATATTCTATAATATTTCATTTAAAGAAAAATCATTGTTTTATTTGAGTTCTCTTTCCTAATTTGTGGGAGTTCCTTGTACTATTTTCAATATTTCCATCCCATTTAAAGGTTTGGGTGGTTTATCAAGCTCTTTATGTCCTCTAATGATGAAATAGATGATCTGGAGGAAGGAATCTCTTGTGGCCCATGTAAGTGATATTTCTACTACATTTAAGATATTCTACATAGGTGTTCTCCCCACATATTGGACATGTTACCTTTCCCTTTGTCATACATCTTGATAGGTTTCCATAAGTAGGAAATTCATGGATGGCCCACATCATTATTGCTCTCATATTGAATGTAGTATTGGAAAATGCATCATACGTTTCTGCTCCTTTAGTCCATAGTTCATGCAAGTCGTCAACCAATGGTTGTAGATAAACATCAATATCATTGCCTGGTTGCTTGGGACTAGGTATTAACAAGGTGAGCATTGAATATTTCCTCTTCATCCACATCCATGGTGGGAGGTTGTAAGTGACCAACACAATGGGCCAACAATTGTAAGCAATACTAAAGTTAGCAAAAGGGTTGAACCCATCGGTTGCCATTGCAAGTCGTACACTACGTGGATCATCGATGAAATCTTTCCACTTAACATCTATAGTTTTCCACATCGAGGAGTCAATTGGATGTCACATATTACCATCTGAACTCCTGTGCTAGGAATGCCACCTCATATTCTCTATAACCTTTGTAGAGCTACAGGAAGAAAGCAACTCACTTAATCATCTAACAATGTTGAAAGAAACAAACACAACAAAGCTAATGATATAATAAAATCCCTTACCTATACATTCTCTTCAACCTCGGTATAATAGGGAAATACCTCAACACCTTTACAGGAACATTAATGCATGCCTTTTGTGAATGAGGGTCAACTTTCCATCGAGATGCACCACATGTTGGGCAAGCTTACTTCTTTTCATGATCTTTCCAATATAAAATACAATCATTGATGCATGCATGTATCATTACATAATGTAATCCCAATGACCTCATCATTTTCTTCATTGCATATGTGGACTCTAGAATTGTATTATTGATTGGGAGCATATCTTTCAACAACTCCAGTAAGTCATCAAAGCTTTTGTCCAACCAACCATGTTTTGCTTTGAGATTATACAATTTAGTGATCATCGATAGCTTTGTGTACTTTGTATAGCTTGGGTATAATGGTCATTTGGTATCTTTGAGCAAGCTACGATATTCATCAGTAGGAACTTCTCCATAAGATGATTGGAACTCAACATCATTATCTCACAGTTCTTGTCCACTCTCTGAGCAATTGATATTGAACAATTTGTATGCATCATTGACCATTCCAACGATGTCATCTTGTACATCTTCAGTAATTGGACCCTCATCAGTGGTAGAGCACGTGTTTGATGCATATTTATCAAAACTAGAGGGTTGTTCTCCATGCAAAACAAACTCAATATATGTCTTGTCAATCTTATGCCAAATCAGGTGGTCACGAACCTCCAAAAAACCAAGAGTTTCTATATTTGAGCACTTTCGACATGGACATCTAGTTCTTTTAGGGTTCATTGAATTCTTTCTTACGAAATCTAGGAATTGGTGAACCCCATGATAATAGTCCTCATTATTTCTACAAATAGACCCCCAAAAAATAAGAAAGTATAGTTATATGAGTAGATCTGATCGAAAGCATAAATTTTCTTCATTAATGGAGATAACATAGTTGAAATACTTGGTTGCTCCTAGCCAAGCTTTATCCATGATACTTGATGGAATATCTTCTTATACTTGGCCACATCATAGATAAGGTGAAATTTATCTTTGATTCAACATTCATACAACTGCATATTGCATTTTACTTGTGGCCATAATCATTTTCAATTTTGTTTTGGCATGCAACCCCATATGCAAATTGACAATTCATTTGATACACCATCATTCTCTTCCATACCACAGGTCTAACATGTGAGAGAACACTAATCAAAATATCAGGTATATTGAAGCACTTACAGACATTCAAAGAACTTACAGATATTACTATATTGATCAACCCAACCCTAAAAAATTGTAATTTAAAAAAAATATGATTAATAGCCAATTTCAATAACTATGATTTAAAAACTTATGCCTCCCTCAAGGACCAATTCCCAAACACTTAGATGATAGGATTCTCTAGGAACCCCATGATAACACTTCAATGAGAAAGAGAATAAAGGAACAAACTCTGCTTTAGAAACCATAAAGAATGTGTGTATTGAGTAATGATTTTCTACATTGAATGACCATTTATGAGTTTAGAAAAAACCCTAACAAAGTCTAATGAGTTTTGCCATTATCTGTGTGATTCTTGGGTGAATTAATACCTAACAATTGACCCAAATATTAAGCCTTGAAAAACTTTAAGAAAGCATCCCTCACAGGATGCTCCACAATCTTAAGCAACTATATATTTTACCAATTTTTATTTAGCCTTTTGCTCTTTCATATTTCTTGAATACCTTGAAAATTTTCAATAGTAAATACCTGAACTTAGGGATTGGCTTCTACATATAAAGGTCAATGGGTGCACTAGCACAAGGGTGCAAAAGTTACAGGGAAACAATACACTGTGCAGTCCCTCAAAAATTGGATACACAAGTAGAAGAGTGCAACTATGTATTTTATATATATACATATAGATAGATAGATACCTACATAAAACATTTATTTAAAAAAAATTAAATTAAATTTTTATTATTTCTTTAAACATTTTGCTTGTTACTTTTTAACTTCACATTTTTAAAACAAAATTATGTGGAACCCCATTGTGTAGGCCATGTGGAGGTTAAGATGCATGTTAGAAGAATTGTATGCTGCCCAAATGCAATTGGTTTACCACAAGAGTAGATAATGCATATATGATCTATGTGCTTCATCAAGCGTGGTCACACCATATTTCATCCAAGTGGCAGCTCAACAACATGTGTCAATCCCAACTAAAACTTCTTTTATTTTTCTTGTTCCCCTTCCAGGGTGAAGGGATAGTACCCAACATTTTTCCAATCCCTAATTTTGACAATCCCTAATTTTGACATCCCTAATGATAAATCAACTTGTATAAATAAAAAATAGAGCCTGCTGAATCTGATAGATAATTGTTTGTCATGCCTGATAAAATAGTTTAAGGAAGTGAACTAACTTGTGTTCAGTAGGCATGCATGGACTTGTCGAATGCCAAAGTTCCTTGGGAAAAGGAAGTGCCTGAGGCAAAATGGACCCCATTTATGCCTGCATTGACACAATCAAAACAAATAGGGTTGTTTGCATGTGAGAAAGTTTTGTTTGCTATGCTATGGGATAATAGGCTTGTACCATACTCTTTGTAGTTTATCAATCTCTGTCTATAGAATGCAAAATAAATAAGTTTGAGCCATAGAGACTCTTTGTACAAAAGTCTATAAAATAGTCAATTACTAAAAGTTGGAGGATAATTCATGATAACCTATGAATACCTACCTAATTCATCATAACCTACATACCTACCTAAACTCTTTTCATGCTCAATAGAATGAGATCATTCACAATTATTTTATGGTTTGAACTTAATTTTTTTAATAAAAATTGAAAGACATATCAATTAGATGTTCAGACAAAGACTACCAAAAACTCTTTAAACAAAACCGCATCCTCATGGCTTTACTCCTCTGAAGCGAAATGAGAAAACCAACTGGCCTATTTTCCTTTGGCAAATTGGTTGATGTGAGATATATATGTTATACTTTGAGTTTTAGCCCAATTATTTTCAAACGCTGCACTTGATCGAGTTCCTAGCTCTGGCTGAGTAAGAAATAGCATTAGGTCATTTCTCGGGTAAAGGTGAACTAGATTTCTTACTTGCCATATGAGACCCCTTTGGAATAAGGAACCTGCCACTTTGCTATACATATTGTTTCAAATTTGTACCTTTTTGGATTTCAACCATTTGACAAAGTTTGTGGTAAATCAAGCCTTGCCAGTCCCTTGGATTTAATACATGGTACTAAATATAAGCCCTTGTTGTTTACATTCAACATTTCATTGTCTTGCTTCTTTAGTCCAAGTTACATGGAGCCAATAAAGCACTCATTATCCTCTAAGAGTGAGTCCTGACCCTTGTTTTCCTAATATGAAGCAAAGGTAGGAGAGTCACTCCATGATTTAAGTTGACCCTCCTTTCTTTAATGTGCCTCTAAAGCAAAGGATAATACATAATGTCACACATGCCTTTTGTTTGTTGCATACCTCTTCAAAATTTAGTTTATATTTGTGCTAAACTAATGGTGATACTAATTTTAGTCTTAGGGACTTCCTCAGGAACAGAAGGGCCTAGACAAAAAATATTGACCCAATTGACCTGGCTAGAGTTGGTGCTCTGAGTCTTGAGGATGATCCAGTTGTTGAAAGTAAAGATAATAATCCTGCTACCCAAGCACAACCTGCACAAGGTAAGTGGAGTTTCTTCTATAACTTATTACTACATAGTACACTCCAGGGAAAAATAAATAAAAAATCTAACCACCAGGTACAATAAAACTTTTCCAAGAGAAATAATTATGGTGAGATAGATAATTTTTTCTTAAAAAATCCTCAAAAGGGAAGGTGGAAGAAGATACACAAGTGTATGTTGAAGAGGATTAAGTTTGCTTAAAGGAGGATAGAGGAGAAAAATAAATTAAATATCCTCTTTGAAATAATGTATTCTGATATTGCCTTATTGTCAATATTTGGCCTTTTGCCAACATTCTTACCATGGGGAGATCCAAGCTGCTACCAGGTTAGTCAACTATGTGGCCCACTCTTTGGGGATTGTCAAACCTCCACAATTGTCTATGTCATTCATGGATGGGATATAATAGCCATGATGTAGCCAGTTCCTTAGTTTTTCATCGAACAACAGAGATATGTTGTTGCATGACAATTAATGAAGAAAGGAAGCATGCATCATTTGTAGCAATATTCTATTAGGAATAGAGTAAATTGGTTATTCCAAATTATGCATCATTTAGGCATTTTCCAGACATCATAATCTTATACTGCAAGAACATATTAGTCTAGCATATCCTTGATCGCTATGAAATGTTTGACTTTGATAGAAAATGTGATACAAGTTGAGACATCTCTAGTAGCTACAGTCAACAATGACCAACCAATTGGTCATAAGGAGGTACATCTTGAAGATCCAAAACCTGAACCTACTTCAGGCAGAAGCAAGGATGGAACTTCAAAACCTATTGAACCTAGTCCAGCTAGAAATGAAAAGGATAGTCCAACAAAAAGTGAAAAGGGTACCCCAGTTAAAAGTGATAAAGTTAGTCCAGTAAAAAATGAGAAGTGTAGATCAGCTAAAAGTGAAAAGAGATCTTCTGGACCAATGTGCATGGAGCAATTGCAAGAAGAGCTCTCCTGTGCGGTACTAAACTTTACTTTTATTCACTCACTATGAGTTTGTTTATTCCAATGTAAGAACTAATTATAAAATTGTTGGGATAGGATCTCTACAAGAGATTGTGATAATGAAAATATCTGAAAAGGGTAGCTGCACATAATGCTTTAATAACAGTAGAGTTGAAGCACTTGAACAATAGAAAGCAATTGTTTCTAGCAAGACTTTTCAGTTTAGGATAAATTTGTATTCCCCTTTATGTTTTCTTGTTTTTTTTTGGTTTCTTTGTTTTCTTCTTGTGGCCATGGGTATTATATTTCCCTACTAATATTCATATTTATCTTCTACCATCAAGTTTTATCTTCTTCCTTTTTTTTTCTCCCTTACTCTTCTTCCTTTTTGTAGTTTTTGTAAGATGTGCTTGGAAAATTTCATTGAGAAATGTGGTCTGTGGTGCCCCAAATCCCTGCCATTGATTGGTAAGTTTAGAGATAAATTCCTTCTTTTATTGTTTTTACTAAACCATTTTGTTTTTATTTTTCCAATTTTCTTATCATCATGATATTATGGGTGTTGTTAATTAAATCTAGATTAGATTGAGCATTAGCATAATTTTTTAGAGAAATCATACCCATGGGATAAGCTTAGAAATCGGGAAGCAAGAGAATAGTTTTGAGGTTGTGAACCTTGATATATTGATAGTACAAAGTTGTGATTGCAGGGGAGATTTTCATGCTTGTCAGATCAACATTGTACTTTGGAACATGGTTCAACTTTTGTTTTCCAAAGAAGTTGAGGGAAGGATTAAGGCAAAGAATGAAAGAGATGCAACTTTAAAGCTTGAAAAAATGATAGAAAGGCCAAACTTTTATGCCAATCAACTTAACAGAGGAGGAGGAGGATTCAGGAACAATGGATGCAATTGGTAAGGTTACCCAACTAGAGGAATTGGCCTAAGGAGGCCTGCACATAATAATACTACAACAACTGCCTTTACATAGTCTCTTGATATTTCATCTTCAACTATTTCTTTATCTCCTATCAAACTCACGAGATATGACTACATATTTCTTATATGAAAAATATTTTATTAACCTTCTAACAATAACAAAACCTAATGATTACATAAAACCAAATATTGACAAGATACAAAGTATTTACAAGGTACCAAATAATGTAATATTCTCCAAAACTTTTAATTAAAGAAATTGTAAACATAGGTACAATGTAATTCTACATCAATAAGATGTGTATGACCTCCTTAATAGACGTCTTGACCTATGTAGTTCAAAAATGAATGATCAACAAGCTCTTAGGCAACCTATTCCCCTTCCATCAATTTATCTATAGCCAATGGATCCTTGGTTCATCGGTTGGGACAAATAGTTGACATAGCCCACACCAAGGTTCAAATCTCGATGGCACCAAATAGCCCAATGTGACTAAATCGATGTAAAAGGGAAAGGGCAACCCTTTCAAAACCCTATTTTTATTTTTTTTAAATACCTTATATCTATAAAGGAATAAGGGATAATATGTTCAAATAAGCGCTTTACATGGCCTGATTACACATGCAAAGCCAATGAACAAATGATATATATCCCTTTGTGATCCCATTCAAATCTGTGAAATGTCAAGTACTATCAGACATTTAGAGCCCAATTCACTGCCCATAGTTCCCTAGTTGCACTAGCTGCAAATCAGTGGTGACATGAAACCATTGAGTGCAACAAAGAGCAGATTCAACCAGCATGGTCCAAACGTCTTTTAATGAGTCAAATTAGAATGAATGGGTGCTAAAGACCCAATAATCCCCTCTTGGGTATCAAACAAAATTATGGTTTCTAACATAACATTTCTTAATTGAAGGTATAATTATTTTTGAATTGGAAAAGCAAAAAATAAGTACAAAAATTTAGTGTGTCTACAGTCAAAACTTAGCAGTGTCCCTACCTGCTTACAACACAACATGATTTCAAGTAACTGAAGGGATACTTTTACTTTTACCTTTGACAAACACTCACAAGGAAATCATGAAAATATTGTGGCATCTAGACATCACTCCTTGTCGTGCCCAAACTATAGTAATATTTCTGATCCCATATCAATCTTGAGTATTGCCACATCATTTGTTTCCCTCACAATCAAATAGAAAGGGCACGAGGTAGTCATAATGCCCCAACTTTAAATGAATTTTATAGTAGAATGTTGTGTTCCTCAAAATCTAAGACAAGGATGATGTGGGACAAGAAGCCATGTTTTGCTAAGATCTAAACCTAATTTTGGGGGACACATATGGGACAACCAAACAACCAAGAGACAACATACATCTAAAACCATAGAAGCAGGCAACTAAGAGCCTAAATTTTAGTTAATCCAACTATCCAAATTCATAATCAAAATAAAATGTTAAAATTGAAACAAAATATGGAAGTCTAAACAACCATCAGATGCACTGGAATTACCCTAGGTGTCATAGAAGTGTCACAATATCTTAAGGACTCCAAGGCATCTAGACAACCTCATCCTAGGAAATCCCCCTTTCAAATACTGGCATTCCAAGGGGGCAAAACATCCTAGAATGACCCCTACCTTAGGCCCAAAAAGGGGGACAAGATGTCCCCATTGTAGAGCCACAAAATACCAAGGACAACAAATTCAGGGGTCAGTGTCTCCACAAAACATACTCAGGTAGCCAAACAAGAGATGAAGGCAAAGGCATCTTACAATCATTGCAATGACAATAAATATTAAAGCTTGAAACCCGCCAATAAGTTCCCCTAGAAATGGATAACAAACAAACCAAAACCAACATGGGCAAATAGGGGAAAATATTTGGAAATAAAAGTTTTGGGAAGCCCTGGAAACTCGAATAACAAATTGCGATGAAAGATAACCAGATTCCAAAGCATGAGTAGTGCTTACCACTTAAAAGCTCCTTTCATCGGGTAAGGTAGAGAAAGAATCGACTAGCACTTCCCTCCCCCCATCTATTGTGTTGCATGCTGCTCCACCCCCTTTGAGCAAAATAGAATAAATAAGTGCTTTGCTTTTCCTGCAGTCCCTCCGTCTATTGTGTTGCGTGCTGCTCCACCCCCTTTGAGAAAAATAGAATAAATAAGTGCTTTGCTTTTCCCACGGTCTTTATATATATTGGTGAGACCCTAAGAGGGTGGTTTTAAATCGCCCTCTTAGGGTTGCCTAAACCGCCCTCTTAGGCACCTAAGAGGGTGGTTTTAAACCACTCTCTTAGGGTGACCCTAAGAGGACGATTACCCTAAGAGGGCGGTTTTAAATCGTCCTCTTAGGATCTATTAGGGTGGTTTTTTACCACCCTCTTAGGATCTATCAGGACAATTTTTTACTGTTATAAAAAACCACCTTATTTTAACTGTTGTTAAAGACCTTTTTTGGTGTAGTGGCACTTTAGCAACTTTAGAGCTCATTTTGGAGCTCTTTTAAGGGTTTTTTTTGAGGATTTTACCAAGTGCAAAACTGGTCACAAATTTATTTAAAGCATAGATCTCATTAAGCTAAGTTGTTTAAAAAAATGAAAATAAAGCTCTATATCAAAAGTTATACCTTTTAAAAGGTTCCCTATCGATTGGCTACTCCTCTACAACTAATCGACATTTGATTGCACCTCTACAACTGATCGATACTCGATTGTTCCTCTGTAACTAATCGGTACTTGACTGCTCCTCTACAAATTATTGACACTCAACTGCTCCCTTGCAATTTATTGACACTCAACTGCTCCTGTACAACTGATCAGCTATCGATAGTTCTCTACAACCTATCAGCTATCAAAAATTCTATATTGATTGATTATCGGTAGTCTTCTACTACCTATAGACTATTGCTAGTTCTCTACAACCTATCGGTTATCAACACTCCTCTGCAACCTATAGACTATCGTTAGTTCTCTACAACATATTGATTATCGAAAATTATCTACAACTTATCAACTATCAACAATTCTAAATGATCTACTATTCTAACAATCCTATGTTACCTATCGACTATCAACACTTCCTTGTAACCTATCGGCTATCGACACTCCTCTACAACTTATCGATGATCAACACCCCTCTACAACCTATCGATACTCCTCGGCTATCAACTACCTGCTTTAGGTCTTGTTTATCTGTTGTAGGGTTTTCACTGCTACAGGTCATTTTTCGAGGAGTTTGAACGTTTTACATGAATGAGTATCATTGTTGTGTTAAGTATATATACTAGTGGTACAAGATATGAATTGACAAGATAAATATTTTTTTATAATTTGAAGACGAAAAAGGTCCATGATTTAGGTGGGAGTGTTGGTGATTTTAAAAAAATGGTGAAATTATTATCAATGCAGGGCAAGCCGACCCAAAAAAATTTGCTCCTACAAATTTCGGGTGAATGGGATGATGTCCAAGGTCCCTATATTCGTCAGTTTCAAATTTCAAAAATCCTAATATTCGTGAATTAACAATGATTCGCCGCTATGTATAACCCTGCTTTCAAGACTGCCAACAAGTATAGCATCAAAATTTGATAAAATTTAAAGAGAGTTTCTTTGGAAAGGTTGTGATAAAAAAATTAGGTTTTCCCTTTGTAAGTGGGATAGGATTTACAAGGGAAAGAACATTTGAGGAGCAAGCTTGCAGAATTTCAGACTTATCAATTTTGCATTAGGAACAAAGTTTGGCGGAGATTATTTAGAGATCAAGGAAAGAATTGGGCAAAAACATAACTTTAAAAATATATAGTTTCTCTTGATGCAATGAAATTATATAGGAAAAGAACTCTAGCCAAAGGATCATCAACATGGAACTTTATATCAAAGAGTTTGAAATTGATAAAGAAACATATTAGATGGTTAGTCACTGAGGGAAGCTATGAAAATTTTTGATTTGATGCTTGGTTGAAGCCTTACCTCTGTTAGCTGACTCAAAATTGCAACCATTGGCTCAAGCATGCCTAGCATGTAAAGGTCCAAAGGTCAAAGACTATATTATTATGAGCAACAACTCTAGATCATGGATTTCTTTTAGTAACCTAGTTGAAGGAGAGGAACTCAAACAAATTACAGATGAACTTCAAAATATGCTTCAAGAGTTTTATTTGCTGATTTTTACACAAAAAGATGAATTGGTTTGAAATTTATCAAAGGATGGAATACTCGATCAAGTTGGGATATGAGGATTTAGAACAATCAAATTTTTCTTCTCCCATAGATTTTCATTGGAAGAATGTTTGGTCATTAGAGGCTCTTCTTAAGGCCTCAACATTTATTTGGTTAGCAGTTCAAAGTAAGATTCTTACAAGAGAGAGTCTACAAAGAAGAGGATATTGTGGACCCTTTAGATGTGCCTTATGTGAGAAGGATTTAGAAACGTCAAACCATTTACTTTTTCATTGTTTGTTTGCTCACACATTTTGGGGTTATTTTTATTTAAATATGAAATTATATTGGGTAGCTCCATCAACATTTAAAGAGTTGATGAAATGTTGGATTAATTATTTCAAAGCTAAAGCATTATGTATTCTTTGGAGGATTGGCCCTGCCATTATTTGTTAAAATTTATGGCTTGAAAGGAATAACATAATTTTTAAAAATAAATTTCAAAATCATATCCAAGTTTGGATTTGCATTATTGTCTCTCTTGTAGAATGTCTACAAATATGGTGCTCATCATGGGAAGTCTCAATTGTAGAAAAATAGGTGCTAATAACTTGGCTATAGGATTTGAACATACATGGAAGAGTCATCTGCAACAATGGAATTAAAGCAAAGAATCTACTTTGATCTATGGTAAAATGGAAATGTCTAAAAATTGGGTTTATCAAAATTAATTTTGATGGTGCTTCTAAAGAAAATCTAGGAAACAGTTGGTAGAGGTGGTGTTTTTAGAAATAGTGAAGGCAAAATTCTTCTCACTTATTCAAAATCATATGGAACTTCAACTAACAACTATGTAGAGGCTAGGGCACTTATTACAAGGATTAAAATTGTAGTAGAAAAAGGATGGAAATATATTTCAATTGAGGGAGACTCACAAATTATCATTAATACTATTAGCAAAAATGAATGTGGAGACTGGATAAAAAATAATATTAGTGTTGATGTTCAACGTCTATTATTAAAGGTAATATTTTGGAAGTGTGAGCATATTTATAGAGAAGGAAATCGGGTAGCAGATAAATTAGCAAATTGTAGTGTTGATCTTCATCTCGATGAAATTCAAATTTTAGAAGGCAACTAACTAAGTAAGATTTTATCTTAATCAAAATAATATCAAGGAGATGATTATGGAAACATAACACTTCAAGGAAGTTGAAGAATATATTTAAGAGAAAAAATGAAAAATTGTGATAAAAAATATGTTGCAACAAATGTAATATTTTGGTATTATAATGGGAGTGGCCCCCAATAGAAGCCACATATAACTTAAAATAATATTAATAAAAATAGAATAGTTGTACTCAATTTCATTTCTATTTGTTTGAATTATAATTAGATGAGTTTTCTTTAGTTGTACAAAAAATTGATGAATTTTTTATTGCCTTGATTCTACCATTCATCACCACGTGTTTACCAAACATATTAAGAATCCATTGCCATAGTTATGAGATTATTGAATAGTATCCCAATAGATTATCTATACTCTCCTCCTTTTTATATAAAATGCATTGTGAGGGGCTATGAAAACCCCTTTTCATTAGGTTATCTCAAGATAAATTTTCCTATGACCTAATAGCGATACAAACATGTCAACTTTTGGAATGCTTAGGATATCCCAAATGTCTCTAAATATTCTTGTGGTATTCCTATTTTGTTGGTGCTTTACATTATATTTGCTTCTTGTTATATATTCTCCTAAGTTATTCAACTCTTAAAATCAAATTTTCTTTGGTTCCTCTCAGAATAATCATTGTTGTTATCTTTATGCTCAACTGCCTCCTAGCAACAATGTCTAGTATACTTGTAAAAAATATTCTTTTCATTGTATCTTCCTTACTAATCCTTGTACATAATGTTTGAAACCCTATCACCATATTTATCTCGAATTAATCTCATCCATGGTTTCAAATTTGGATCTAGATTGAATGGTTTTTTATCACACCAAGTATCCATCCAAAGATAATTTTTTTTGTAGTTCCCACCACCCATATTAGACCTTTAATCACTAGATCAATTGATTTTTTTAAATCGTTCCATGGTGCAAAACCATTTGGTAGTGAGAATGCAGTAAAGATTAAGCTTGGTTCATTGAGCTCAATGTACCTACTTAGAAGAATTCTTGCCTATTGTCTTTGACTCTCTTTGTACAATCTTCAAATTACTTTTCCCCTTAGAGCTAAGTTTGCATTCATAAGAACTCTTAAATGGAGATCTTCCCTAGTTTTATCATCACACACCTTGTTTCATTTCACCAAAGGAAATTTCCTTTTATCATGTAATCCTAACCACAAAAATGATCGCATAATATAGATTAAACTTTTTCTATCAATTTTGGCATAATATACAAGAACATATAATATGTTGAAATGACTTGTAATATTGATTCAATTAACTACACTCTTCCTACTAACGATAACCATCTACCTTTCCATGTTGGTAGTTTATTCTAAACTTTACTTGTAACTAGATTCCGCAATTATATCCTCATTCTCCCCTCAAATAACGGCATTCCCATATATGTTACTACCAAATTTGCCTTCTCAATTTGATGTAACATGTGTATCCCTGCTCTGGTTCTAGTTGGAGTGTTTAGGAAGTAAATTTTAAATTTTGTCTTATTAATTTTTTGCCCCGATGCTCTTTCATATTTTTTTTAATAAATTATTCAAAGCTTTGGCCTCATTTTTCCATACCCTTCCAAAAAGGGTTTTAATATTTACAAACTATTGATGGGTAATGGTGTTGATATTATTATTAGCCTTTATTCTACTTATTAACCCATATTTGTATTCCTTATTTAGGTTCCTTCCCAATATCTCTATCATAGTAATGAACAAATATGGTGATAAAAGATCTCCCTGTTTAAGACCCCTCCTAGATTTAAATGTTTGTGTTACTAGCCCATTGAATAGCATTGAATATGATATTGTAAAGACACAAGTTTTAATCCATCTAACTCATTTCTTTCTAAATCCAAAATTTTATAATACTACGAAAAAAAACCTACTTAAACCTATTATAGGCTTTATTCATATCAAGTTTTAATATTATTGCTCTCTCTTTACTAGAGGTTACTGAATGCATCACTTCATGGACTATTATGATCCCGTCCAGAATTTGTCTCCCTTTCACAAATACTCATTGTTTCTCTAAAATAATTTTGTCTAATAGTGGTCTTAAACGATTTTCCATCACTTTGAAGATTATATTATGTGCCATATTACATAGGCTTATGGGCCTAAATGAATAAAAAAAATTTGCATACTTCCTTTTTAGGATTAGGGTAAGATATGTTACATTTATTCTATAAGGTTTGTACTATATTACCCTAGACTATTCCACTACCACCAATAAAGAATCCTTCACTATTTCCTAATTATGTTGATAGAATGTTGTATAAAGTCCATCTAAACCTTGAGATTTATCCTTATCAAAAGAGAAAAGAGTTGAATTAACTTCTTCTAGAGTAATAGGTTCCATCAATTTGCTATTGCCTTCATTTGTTATAATTGCATAGTATTTTATCATTAGGAACTTTAATCTCCTTTGATCCTAGAATATTTTGGTAAAAAACCTTACCTCCTTTCTGATTTCACTCTAGTCTTCAATCCAAAACCCTTCTACTAGTTTAATTCTACTAATTTTGAATGTTGATTTATGTATTGTTGTCATCCTATGAAAAAAATTGTGTTTCTTTTAACCAAAGTCTGTCTTGATTTTAATCTCCAAAATTTCTCTTCCTTATTCAAAATGTTATGATATTCACTAAGCAACTCCTTTTCCTTCGAGCTTGGATTAGTATGCTCACCTTTTTGGAAATTTTAAAGTTTATATTTTAGTTCTTTCTTCTAAAAAATGTTTTCAAAAGTGTTCTTGTTGCATTCTTTTAATCTAGATATCATTCTTTTGGGAATGGCTCCAAAATATTGAATATAAAAACTTCTCCTTAAGATGTTATGGTTGTCAGCAATATGGCCACCTGAAGAAGAGATGCTCGAACATTTGATCATGCTTTGATTCCTCCTTGGTGGAGAAGGCCCTGAATGCGAATGATTCAAAACCTTCAAATATTCCAATTCAAAATAAATATGCCCATCCTCTAGATACACCAAGTGTCCAACACAAATTATGTAAGCAGCAAAATACTCGACCCCAAAAGGAGATTTTTAATAAGATCATTGATAAAATCTAAATGGTTACTAAAGACCATCCAAACGGTTCCATGGAAAAGATTAACACCTTAAATGGTATTATTGAAGTTAATTATGAAACAATCGGTGATGGTCAATTTTTTAAAAATGAAGATCCTACAAAATGTGGTACAACTAGATATTACCTCAAGATCTTGAAGTGCAAAAATGCATTCTCAAATCTTGCCACTCTACAAGAGGAAGAACCTTTGGTATAGAAGAAAAATAATCGAGCTGATTTTCTCTTTTATGGATGACTGTTATGTTCGTTTTCCTTCTATCTGTTGGAGTTATGTGTCATGTAAGGATTGTTCTTGTTGTTAGTTCCTTGAAAAAAAGTTGATTATGGAAAATAAGAAATTTGGGGAAGATGGAGAATATCTTTAATAGAAAATAAAATATGGGTATGCTTTAATTATCTTGTTAGAAATGTAATGAGAGCAATGTATTGTTTTGTTTTTGTAATAGGAGTGGCCCCCAATAGAAGCCACACATAGCTTTTTAAAAAAAAAGTAAATTAAATTCTCCAACATTAAAATTGTCTAAAAGAAGGATGAAGGATCATCAAGGAAGGGGATTCATTATGGGAAATAATTCTAAAGGACAAGTATTTGGACAATCAAGATGCAAAAAGGTTTTTGAATACCTTAGATCCTTGTAGAGGCTCATATTTATGGAATCAATATGTAAGAAGTAGATATGTGCTTTGGAAGGGTGTCATATGGAAAGTAGGTAAAGGAACAAAATTTCAATTTTGGGAGGATGCTTGGCTGGAAAACCATATACTTTGTGAGAATAGTGAGATGTCTAAAATCAAGAATGGATTGGAGAATGAATATGGTAGTTTGGTTTATGATTACATAGAAATGGAGGAAGGAAGGGTAGTATGGAAGAAAATAGTAGGAAATTTATAGAATGCAAAGGATCTTGATAAACTCAATGATAAATTGAGAGCATATCAAGTGCGCTCATCCTCGAAGGAAGATTCTATTGTCTAGGGTCATACCCCTTAGGGCATTTCTAGTGTTAAATTGGCCTATGATTACTCTTGGCAAAACCAAGTGGAGGATTTCCATGGAAGAAATTATGGGGTAAGAAAGTTATTCTAAAGATAGTTATTTTTCTTTGGTTAGCATCTTAAAATAAAATTTTAATTGTGGACAATCTGACAAAAATATGTTTCTACTTCCCTAACAGATGTTACTTATGCGAGGTTAATGAAAAATCTATAAAATATATTATGTTAGAATGTAAATACTTATTGACTTATGATTTAATTATGGAAATGGGAATAAGTTGGTCCCTTTTGGATAACATGTTAGATTGGCTACAATAATGGTAAAGATCATTCCTAAGCAATAAATTAAACATGATATGTGATCTCATTATATTTCACTATGTTTGGGGTATTTGGTTAGAGAGAAATAGGACATTTAGAGGGGATACAAGACCTATAGCTAGAATTACTCAAACCATTAAAGGAGCCATTCTAGATAATTTGTTGATTATGAAGTTGAAGGAGAAACTTGAATTTGGTGAGGAGGGAAGTATAGTCTTGGAGTGGAATCTAAAACCTTTAGAAAAAAAAGATATTTTCCTAACAAATTTGAGATGCCAAGTTAGTTGGCATCCCCTTAAAGAGGAATGGGTGAAACTAAATTTTAAGGATTCATTCTAGATAATTTGTTGATTATGAAGCTGAAGGAGATATTTGAATTTGGTCCTTCATCTTCATTATTTGGTTCTTCATATTTTGGTTTTTTATTATCTTGTTCATGAACTACTTGAGCTTCTTCTTTGTCCTCAACCTTTGGTTCATATGCTTCTTTGCTATGCACTTCTGATTCTTGTTCATGAATGACTTGAACTTCGTTTATTTCTACTTTCCTAAAATCTTGATATTGTCCTGTAACTTTTGAACATTCTCTTGGAGCTTCATAATAATTTCCTGAATTAGATGTGCTTGGAATGTCAATGAAACATTGTTTTATGAGATGATTCACTTGTATGATCAAACATTATTTTTCTTTTTAAAGTTTCAATCAACTCTTTTTGCTTTTGATTTTCATCCTTATGAAGTTCAAGTGAAAGTAATGCCATATACATTATACTACATGTGTTAATAGGTATAGAGATATCATCTTTTGAATTATCAATTGCTTCAACAAGCTTTGAATGTAAATAATATTCAAATGTCTCAAAGCTTTTATTCATTGCTTCTCTATAGATGAATTGCATTGCCATATCTAGCTTACCCTTAGATTTTTCAATCAATTTTCCTATGCTAGATTTTATAACTTTCAATATTTTCTTTTTTATCATGAATTTCAAATTATTTTCTTCCATGATAATCAAAGTTTGCAATTCAATGATTCAATTCCTTTGAAGTTGAAAACCTTTTATCTCCAAAGTTAATAATTGTAATTTAAAAAACTTCAAATAATCACTTAAACAATAAATTTGCAAATTCTCCAAAAAAATTTTGAAGTAGCAAACATTTTATCTCCCTACTAAATTAAATTTACAAAATTTCAAAAATCTACTTTCTAAAAACTTACAACTTAAAATCTTCAAACTTAAAAAAAAAATCAAAACCTTCAAAATTTAAAAAACTTCAAATCTTCCAACTCTTCAACTTTTCTAAAGAATCCAATTCTTCAAAATTCTAAAGAACTTTTCTTCAATTTTTCCAAATCCTTAAGTAGAAAACCTTATCACTCCAAAACTTAATAAATTCAAAATTTTCAAAAATTAATTTTTGAAAAATAAATAAATTGCAAAATTCAATTTCAAAGTAGAAAATCTTATAACTCCCTCCTAAAAATTATAAAATTTTCAAATCTTATTCAACTTAACTTTCCTTCTAATAACTTAAAAAAAAACTTTCCCTCTAATAATAATAATTATAAAAGGTAATTTAAGGTGCCTTTCCTCCCATTGCACTAGATCCGAAATGCACTTAATTAATGCAAAGTGTCACGTTTGAATGTAACTTGCAATTGGCAACTAATTTTACTCCTCCTTCAATCCTCAAGTCTACCTATAATATTTCGCCTGCTACAATGCTCAAATTTACTGATTAATGCCTTATTCCACCTACTCCAATGCTTAGGTTTTCATTTGAAATATGACATTTGGATTACTTTGGGAGAATGACAATCAAAATTTTTGCTATGATTTATTGCGACTCTTAGGTTTCTTTTGCTTCGATTTCTTCTACTAGAGAACACACTCAAGTTTCTTCTACTATGGTTTCTTCTAAAGAATAGAACTTAGGTGCCCCGGTTAATGATACTCTACAACACTTAGGTTTCTCGATTGATAGGTACTTTCGTTCCTTGAATGATAGCACTTTGATAGTGATAAGGTTATCTCGAAGATAACGCTCAAAGCATAATGAACAACACTTTATGATAGTGTTTATACCTTCTATTAGTGTTTTGTTAGAACTTGTGTAGGTTATTGGACAATGCTCTTAAATGGTGCTTATAGTTCTCTAGTTAACACTTTTATTAGCGCTTGTGGAGGTTCCTGGACACCACTCTTAGATGTGCTTATAACTCTCTGGTAAGTGCTTATATTAGCACTTGTGTAGTTTCTTGGACAATGCTCTTAGATGATACTTATATCTTATTGATCACCTTTGGATAATAATACCCTTGATAGCGCTTATTTCTTTGAGGTAGTCATTGTATGATAACACTTTTGATGGAACTTAAAGCATTCAGGTAGCCACTGTATGATAGTGTTCTTGATGGTGCTTTGTATAGTCTACCTTCTTATGTTGTAGTAGCTCTCTTATTAATTGTAGATAGGTGCTCTTTAAAAAACTTGAAGAATATTACCACAACCAAGACTGAAATGCTATGAAGAGTTTCTAGTCAGCCTAATCCTTTTGGTTTGTATTTCTAATTAACCAAAAATTTTGCTTCTTCAACATTTCCTTATCTTTAGAAGCTTATGTTGCTTCCTTCTATTCTCAAGAAGCTTATACTGCTTCTCTTCTCTGTCATTAGGAAGCTTTGATGCTTCTCTATTCCTTGGAAGCTTAGATGCTACTATATTATTTGGAAGCTTTAATGCTTCTCTATTTTTTGGAAGCTTCGATGTTGCTCAATTCTCTGTAATCTATCTATGATGTCTTAGGTTGAACCTAAGAACAAAATGATTCTCCTCTTTTCTAGAGAATCCAACTATTATCAAGGTGACTTTGAATATCCCCCCATGTCCAAATTTCTTTGAGTTGGCCCTTAATTTATTCTAGTTGAGTCTTTGTATTCATTGATTTTTCCTTGAACCATTTGGATAGACCCTAGCATCCAAATTAGGGTGACTTTTATTTGTCCCCTCAATATCTACTTTATCAAACCTTTAAAATAGAGTCCAAGTCTTCACTGATTTTAAAGTGGACATACTCTAATATTATGGTGGCTCTAAAATATAACTCTATAAAAATGGATAGAGTTAAGTGGTAGCTTTGATACCACTATTGAATTTTAAGCCAAACTATCTTAGGTCCCAATATAATTAAGCCACAATATATTAGGTCTTAATATCAATAATCAAGAGTAGAATTAAATATATGAGCAATCAAATATATAAACTGACCAATATAAACAAAATAATATTCACTATAATATAAAAAATGAATGTAAATGGTCAAAATCATTTATGTACAAGCATGAAGGATACTTACAATAAAATTGCTCAAAATCTATATACAAGCTATATTATCAATACTTGTTATGGTGATCGTTACAGATTGTTTCTCCACTTCTTCTCTTTTATTCTTTGTACGGAGCTCTACGTTCATAATATAAACATAGAAATGTGACTCTTCAATACTTGACTATTGCACTCTTCACATATCTGGGAGTTGCAATTGTTTCTATTATTATCATTTGGCTTCTCATCTTGCCACTTGTATGACTCTTCACTCTCTTCTTACATGCATACTTGACTCTATGACACTTGCACACTTCTACATGACTCTTACTCTCCTACACACACTCCTAATACAAGACACTTGTACACATCCTCACATTACATATTTGCACACTTACATACATGATACTTGTGCACATTCTCTCATTACACACTTGCACTCTTACTTACATGACACTTGTGCATATCTTGCACATAGACACTTACATAAAGAGGAAATATAAATCACTCATCTAAACTATAGACTCAAACCTTAATATATTACATATTTATATTTGTACCATAAAGGTACCATGGGGGTACATTTGCATGTACCAAATAATGTAATATTCTTCAACAACAAGTATAGCCTTGAAGTGGAATCTTAAACCTTTAGAAAAAAATATATAATCCTAATAAATTTGAGAGGTCAAGGTAGTTGGTACCCCCTTAAAGAGGAATGAATGGAATTAAATTTTTATGGGGATTCCAAAGGTAACTTGGGTAAAGTTGGTGGACGGGATTCATCAAGAACAACAACGATGTTATGGTGGAGGCAATTAGTGAATAACTAGGCACTATTACCAACCACTAAGTAGAGGCTAAAGTAGCCCTTGCTAGAGTGAAGCTAGCCATAGACATAAAAGTGAAGAAACTCGTGGTAGAGAGAGACTCTCTAAATATTATTAATTACTTGAAAGAAAAAGTTAGAGTAAGTTAACAAGTGTCAAGTATTATCGAGGACACGCTATAGATGTTAAAATTTTTAGAGAATTTTGAATTTTTACATATTAATAAAGAGGATAATAGTGTGGCAGATTGGTTGATGAATTGGGATGCACTTAGAGAAGAGGACCAAAGAAAAATCCCTCCTAATAGTGTTCATCCCAATTTGATTCAATTGAAAAATGACAAAAATAATTTAGGTTGTGATATGTAGCTATCTACAACAATATGCACTAATAAGTAGTAATCTTTTAATTTTAAAAACTTTGGAGTTGTGTAAGAAATATAATAGTGGATTACACATAGTTTTTGTAATACGTGAATAACTTTATTTGTATCTTATAAAAAGATACAAACCCTTTTAAAACCCTATATTTACTCTAGTAAAAAAAAATTATTTAAAAGAAAATATTAACTTAAAAATAAAAATTAAACTTTTATAAATTTTTATATTTTATGGGCTTGTATGTATTTTCTCATGTATAAGTATGCATGAAAGATGGGCCAAACTCTTTTATATTCTCGAAATCAAATTTATTTTCCATAAAAATTAAAAAAACACATAATAATTATTATTATTTTAGATTTGGTTAGTGTGAATTTTTTTTATGATCAACACTTAAAGTTGGGCATCCCCATCCCACCATGACCTTTCGTAAGAGGGAGAGCTGAGCTTAACGATAGGGAATTTAACACACAACCACATACATATCATAGTTGGAACCTTGGACCTTCCAAAGAAAAGTCGAGACCCATCGAGACCCGAATCGTTATACTATCCCCAAAGAAAATACACACAATAATAATTATAAGGTTTTTTTTAATAATATTTTTTATAAACATCCACCTTAATTATAAGGTTTTATAAATAAAAGGTATAATTAATTTTTAATGTCTATGAGTCATATGAGACAATCTTCATGAGAATGTTGCTTGCCTAATTTATAGGTCTTCAACCATCCTAATACTTATTAAAACATGGTATACAATCCTACTTGGACCTCCTAAGTTTTCACAATGAGACCTACTTGCTTGCTAGAAAAAACAATTGCTATAAAGTTGATCAATTTACTAAAAAAAATTAAGAGTTACAAGGTTAAGTTTGACGACATTAAACAATATCCCTTATGATTTGAGGCTTAATGTATATATTTTAAAAAGTAGGGTTTTGAGAGGGTTACCTTTTTCCTTTTACATCGACTTAATCACATTGAATTATTTGGTGTTACTAAATTTGAACCTTGGTGTGGGCTACATGAACTATATGTCCCATCTATTGAACCAAGAACTTTTTGGCTTGAGACCTAATATTGAATATTAAATAATAATAATATTATTAAAAAAAAAAATTGACAACATTAAACAATATCTCTTATAATTTGAGACATAATATATATATTTTAAAAAAGCAGGGTTGTCTTTTCCCTTTTACATTGACTTAATCGCATCGAGCTATTTGTTGCCACTAAGATTTAAACCTTGGTGTGGACTACATCAACTATTTGTTCCAACCATTGATCCATAGACTTGTTAGCTTGAAACCTAATACTTAACATTAAAAAATAATAAATAATAGAAGTACTCAATTTCATTCCCATTTGTTTGGATTATAATTAAATGGTTTAATCCCTAGCCCATTGGTTAAAGACAAGGTTAATTGGACTCGGATCCTTTAAGAAATCTTACAGGAAAGCACTTAACGGCTACCAACTGACCTATATAATTTTTTTTTAATTATCGACAAATTTGATGATATTTATTCCTTTATAATTGCCTCCATCCCCGGTAACAGTTTAACTAATTAGCTTTGAAGGCTAAGGGAAAAAAATAAAAACACGAAGTCTAAGCCAAAAGGCGCAGGCCTTAGGTTGTAGGCAACATTCTCTTCCTTAACGTTATTTCAAAAACCTTGTAGAACGGATATATGACAGACAGACACACCTCGTTGACGGCGAGAGATACAAGTTCGACTTCTCTTAATATCCCTATGTTAACATAAAAACAAACAAATAAGCCAATGCCACGTCAGCGGCGCCGAGACCGTTACCGTTGCCCGCCGTCCACGTCAGGCCGTCGGCGCCGCGGAGAGCGCCCGATTCCCGCCCCGAGCGAAAGCGGCGGGTGCGCGGGGATCCCGCCACGTGTGCGACAACTCAATTTTTAATACTTTAAGCTTAGACAATTTTAACGATGGAGAGCTTAATTTATTTATTTAAATTAATGAAGGCATTTGATATGATACAAGTCTCCACGTCACGCCGGTTATACGTCACACAGGTGGTGGAGCAGAGGGCAGAGACGTGCCGGAAGAATTCCCGACAGAGGCCGACAATGCCAGCTGCCGTGCCTTCCCCACCTTCGCCGCTTTCGGTGCGACAACGCCGTCGCCACTTTCGCACTTAATTATACGGAAACCCTTTTTAAAAAAATATAAAAAATAAAAGAAGAAAACATTAACGACGTCGTTGTTATTATTATTATTTTTGATATCGACACGTTTTCGCCCGCCGGTCACCTACTGCATATCATACGACCATACCTGCTGCCCCGCTGGCGCTCCGTGACTTGCCGTCAGGCTCCGTCAGCGTCACCGCACGTCTCCGTCAGTCGGTCCGTGAGTTCCCGTCAGAGTACAACTCTGAACAACGCAGGGGGATTAATTAAATAAAAGAAAAAATAATAGGGAGGAGGAAAAAAAGGGGGCGGAGAAGGGACGAGGAGTTTGAGGCGCGCAGAGAAAACCAAAGGGGAAAACTAGGATCGGTTTTTACTGCGAAGTAAGCGGGGTTTCTCGGCTAAATTTAGAGGGGGATTCCCTTTGCTAAAAATAACCGCGGAGGCTGCCAGGTAGATTTTGTGCGGCGGGAAGAGAGGGGTAAGCTTGGAGTGGGGTTGTGGATTCAGCTGTTCTATTTTTATTTTCTATTTTATTTTTTATCCCTTTTGTTCTGTCGGAGGTCGAGGTCGTGGGATCGAGCTCGGTATCTGCCAGAAAAAGGGTTTTGCTTTGCGGGACCGTGGACCTGATGCTCGATTAATTATGCCGTTCGTGGCTTCAGCTGAATTTGGAGGTTTCTGCTGCGGCACTTCTACACAGTAAATCAGGTCTCTTTTTTTTTTTTTGATCCCCTTTTTAATTTTCGTTAGGGTTCAAGCTGTTGAAATCCTTGCAGTGCTAAATTTGTAGAGTATAGTTGCAGTCCGTCTACCTGGAAGTGTTTTGAAAAAAATAGGGGGTTTCGGATTTCGCGGAGATATTTTTAATCTTTGCTTGCTGTAAATTTTTTTACCCTATTATGATTTTGAGGAAATGTATTGAATTGAATATGTAGAGGTAATTTGCCTAGGGTTTTCATGGCTTTAGATTCCCTGCAAATATGGTCAATCCTTCTCACACTATTGTGGATTTGGACGTAGTTTTGCTTAGGTTTTCGTGGCTACAGGTTCCCCAGAAATAAATAGTTTATAAGTCCTTTGGGTTGTTAATTTTTTTAGAATATTACCAAGCCTTGCATTGTGTTGGCGTCGGAGGTAATTCTGCTTAGGATTTTGTGGCTTCAGATTCCTTGGAGTCAAATAGTTTATAAGCTTACTAATGCTTGCCCTGTTAATTTTTAGATGAAATTTATTAAGGTTTTTGTGCATTTTTGGCCGCTTTTTTAATCCTTGCACTGTTAAATATCCAGAGGAAATTTTATCAGGATTTTGGTGGCTTTTGATTTTTTGGGTTTTTAAAGTCTTGGACTGTGCGTGGTCTGACAATGACGTTTATCGATCTCTTTTCTTCTTATTTTCTAAGTAATGTTAGCTTAGGGGTTTATTGTGGTAGGAAGTAGTCCATTTGATTCTCGACCTCTAGTATGGTGCGACTATTGATTTCGACCTCTAGTGTGGTGCGACTATATGTAATGTTGCAGTGCATAATTTTGCTGTTGAGTGTTGAAAATGTATTATTCTATGAGTTTGAGTGTTGAAAATGTATTATTCTATGAGTTTGAGTGTTGAAAATGTATTATTCTACGAGTGTAAAGTTCTTTTAAGTATGCCGTCAGATACCATGCCTTGGTGGACTTTTTGCAAAGTTCTCCACTTTATTGCTGAGTCAAGGATCAAATCCTTCCTACAAAATATATCTGTATATATACGTTAGGTAAAGCTCCAGATTTTGATAAACATTCAGGGTTGATGACCCAGTTCAGCACTCGCTGGAGGGGACAGAGATTTGGTTTTGTTGTAGAAGATTAGCAGGGCTACTTAATCCCTTTGCTATAGCAAGATGAAAAGAGGCTTTAGTTTTATGAAATTCTCCTAGATTGCCTTATCCACTATTGAAGGGAGCTAATCAACATCACTTTGCATGCGGTTCATCTCTTCTCTTATCAGCCAAATCTTTTCCAGCAGTGAGGGCCCTAACTTCTTCTTAGACAACTGCATCTTAGCCTGTTATTTTTCTTAAACAAAGAACATAAGATCTGCATACAGGTAACGGGTAATGCACTCCATACCATTGCTTTTATTTGCTGCCTACAACAACTGGATTTATTTCTTATAAAAGGGTGTCATAGGAAAACACTTATGGCCGTGATAACAGTGGTCATTTAAACCTTGCTTTATTTCCTAGTGTGACATATCTTGCTGGAACATTTATTTCGTAAAATTCTTAATGTTGATCCCAAAATGAACACAATTTCAGTCAGATTCTTAGTCATTTATGGGAGTCCCAAAGGATTTAGGGGACAGAAAAGGATAGAGAAAAAATAGATTACATAAATAAGCTCTCTCCTTCTTCAAGATTAGCTGCAGTTCTCTTCAATACTGTACCTACATTAATCTTTAAGGTCTTGTCTTATTCTTTGATGTTCCAAAAAAAAAAAAGTTCCTTGAGATATCCACCCACTTTTGTAGTTGAAAATTTTATTAACTTGTGGAAGCTGCTCAAGTCATCATTTTGTAACAAGTGCTTTTGTCTTAGATGTTGGTATGGAGGACAATTTAATATCACATGTTTCACGTTTCTCACATTCAACTTCTTTTTTGCTTGCAGAGTAAATAAAGGCACTCTTCTCAATTAATATCTTTCCATCTTCCTGTCTCATTTGCAAGATAATAAGAACGTAGTTTAAATTGACTGTTAATATATATTATTTGTATTGAGATATTCTGCTGGAGGTGGTTTTGCTCTTTGTACTTGACCATTTGATTGATCTTATATTTGTAAAATCTCATTTTCTTACTAGGATTTTGCCAAAATATATCTACTTTGTTTTATATGAAGTCTTGAATTTGTGAATTGTCTATTGGCAAATCACTTTCATCAGTTCCATATTTTTTAACCCATTTTATGCTGTCTTAGTACCAGCCCTTCTCTTGAATTGCAAGCGTCATTTGATGTGGTAATCTGCTATTATGTATATATTTTGTTTTGATTATATGTATAAAAAATTGGCACAATGCTGCTACTTCTAATGAATAAAGTGCTGATGAACTCTTTTAGAGATTGACATTAAATTGCATGTTCAGAATAAGTTCAAAGAACATCTATGTTATCAATTAAAAATACTCCTAGTCCATTTTATGATTGCGTAGTTTATTTGCTGCAACATTAGAAGTGATCAATTCCAAATCCAATTTAAAATGTAAATAATTTGTTGTAAGCAATAGAGCCACATTTTCAAACATGGCTCCTCTATCACTGATGAACTAATTGATTGAACAATCCTTTCATTGATCAAGCAAACTCCTAATTGGTTGTGAGTTTGCACTAATTGATTATTTGCATTGTGCAATATTAGAAGCAGTTCCTCTCTTTGCAACATTCATAAATAACTTGTGGGTTGACAAATTTTTACTCTTTGGGGTCTTTGTCTTTTGCTTCATTCATTGTTATTGATCAATATGCCTTTTAATTTAATTTTATCTACATCATATAACTGTTTGTAATTTAAACACCCTTTGTTTGTATTTATTTTATTTTATTGCATCACAGAGAAAAACAAATATGAGAGTGTAACTGGAAGACTTTAGCTTTGTGATACACTGATAGAAATTTTCAAGGGAAGTCTTCCTTGTGATCCTATGTATAACAGATATAGATGTCATTTAAATTCATTTGGCATGTATTTTGCATATTGGAAAATTATCAATAGATTACTTTGTTCGTGCAAGGAAGGAGATATTTAGGGAGAAAGGAACGGGAGGGTAGCAGGGGAATTATTTCTTTAATGAATCTGCTATATAATTTTACTTGTAACCTAATTGTCATTCTTTGAAAGAAATGATGAAATACTGATCTCAAGTCATTATTTAGTAGACCATCCAATTTTGATTTATTTGTAATTTTGTACTATTAGATTAATTTCTCATCTTTGATTATAGACTTATTTAAATTCCTAATGTCAATTCAATATGCAACCTCTATTAATCAATTTACTTGACAAATGGTTTTAATTTTTTTTTTAAATTGGTTATATGGGATTGAAACAAACCTCACCTGTATTACATTGTAACACATTGATATTACAACAGCTTGACAATTATGCATATATTGTTTGACAAGATTCAAACCTAAGTCGCCTCCTTGAAAATTGAGGAATTTAACCAGTTGAGCACATGCCATTTGATTCAGAACTGGTTAAAATTACTTATCCATGAATTCAACATATTTATGCAATCTGATGCCATTGTATCAACTTTATTTCCAACCGCTGTTAAAAGGCAGGATGAAGAACATATTGCTGATTTGATATATTTTAGCTGGTCAATTATATTTTTTTCCAAACATATTAGAACCTCAACGTATAACTAGAGCTGTATGGATTAATTGGGTAGCGTAACAATTTATATTGCTTTGAGCTCAGATGTTTTTGAATGATGCCTCCACCTGAATGAATACAGGGACAGCATAGCTTTTAAAATCTGTTGTTGTTCAATGGACCTATTTTTCCTTCAATACTATTTTGTGTTACTGACTGTAGAGTTTTGTATTGTTGTTTATTCTTGAAAATGCTTTCTTAGGAAGTGGGAAGGTCGAAAAAGATTAACTCGGAATTTAGCTCTGTATTTAAGCTGAATCAGCTTGGATCCTTTCATTGACTTGAATTTGACCATACTTGTAGTCATGATTTTCTTTGGTCAACCTAATTTAGCAATTACCATGAATGATTTGATGTGAGATTCAGCAATAAACGAAATGAAATTATATTAATGTCCGTAATTTACCAAAGGAGGTCAATAATAGTAGGAAGTATGACCGGCAACAATAGCAGGATGGGTGCCAAAAGTGCCATTCACTAAAGAAACAAGACAATAGATGAAATAAGTTCAGCAGGTTTACAAAAATGTTGTATATTCAACAATAGTGAATATATGACAAGACAAGAAAGCGATTACTTTGAAATGATAGTCACCAGAAAGACAATTAAGTGAGTAGCTTAGGTCTTCAATGGTAGAAAAACCAACTCTTGGTGAAAGGTCATCCGACGTGTTAACTGCAGTAAAATTGCCAATTCAGTGTCTTTAGAAGTCAGAATCTACGCAAATGGGAACTAGTGGAATAATTTGGAAGTGCCATGGTACCGTGTTCTGACGTCCAGTGTCAAAGATCATTTGGAAGAAGTCACAGAACTAATGACGTGACCTGGCTATGGGATTTATATAATATAAGATTAGGGTCTGCAGTTCCTTTGCAGTGATTTCAGGGTCAAAAAGCTAGGGATGTCTTGCAATACTGTGAGGAAATTCATTGCCTGATTGGTCCTTCACTATTAGAATTGATACTAGCTGAAGCTGCAGGTTGTTGACTTCCTGTTGGCTGAGATTGGGTGGAGGAATGATGTAATCAAGTTAGTAAGCTTGGGAAACCACATGGTGACTGGCACCTGATAGTTACAACTTCCCACAGTACAGAGCCAAATGCCTTTGTTCAGTTGCTGGAGGGAGACACACAGATTCACTGGAAAGCTCTGAGAAAGCATTGTTATCTCCCTAAGTCTTCTGATAAACTGAACATCTGAAATAAAAGTACTCCTGTGTCTGTCTTGTGTAAAGTGCAAACAGCACCCTCGCAGAAGGTTTTTGTTTCTTTCGTGACGCTCTATCAATTTTAGCTGGTTCTCATTCTGGCATGGAGATAAATAATCACATTGGTCTGCTACATGAACTGAATGAAACTTGATAGTTCAACCAAGTACATTCTAATCTATTGCTAATTGCTTATGATATAGTTGTCATTTCAAAACTTGCAAAACAACAAGAAACTTACACAGCATTTGGCCTTTTACTGACTTCTAGGAGTGCAGGCTTGTTTTTATATTGTGTTTGACATATTTTTAATATCCTATTTTCTTGTTTCATGTGTCGGAAAATATTTCATGCTGAACTTATGCCACAATTTGTTCCATTTTGTTATGTTCTTTGGTTACACTTATGTATCTATACTCATTTATTTAGATGGCACCTAATGGTTATGTGTGAATCAACAGAATGTCCAAATGCAAAAGTCTAGTATGCAAGTATTATCTTAAGATTATAAAGCTATTTTTTTTTTGGGACAAACACATTGATTTTCACTTCTTTAAAACCAACTTCTTAACGTTCTATTAGAGAAAGATCTGTTTATGGTTAAGTAAATTAAACATATTTAATGCATTTTGACATTACAACATCTTGACAATTTCGTAATAAGAATCTGAAGTATTATTTTTGTAGCATCTAATTCAATGTCATGTTTAGTCTCACACTTTTGTATGAGCTGACGATGTTCTGAATAACCAACTATGGGAGCAAGGAAGTTTACTTATTCTTTTTGCCTTTAACCCATGTTTTGTTGTTAAACTTGGTTTCACAAGCAGTTAGGGCATATTGACATATATGGATAGCGTATATTGAAATATCTAATGAGATTCATCCAAATAATATGCCAACTGTATTTGTGCTCTTTCCATTGAGGGTTTTCTATAAAACTCTCTCTTTCTCATATTTTTTCTTAATTCAACATTTCTATCCATGCTGGCCTCTTTATGTACATGGAAGTGGAGTTTGCCCTTTAAATTGACTTTCACTTCCTTTACCAGCTGAATCTCTTGGCATATAAGCTTCCTAGACAATAAGTAACACTTTATTTTGTACTTGATATTTGGCACCCTTTGTCTACTTTGAGATTGTTGTTATTCATGAGACCCCTTTGAAGATGAAAAATATAGTAAAATGAAAAAGTTAAGGACAATGAACTTATCCTTTCCACGAATGGGCATTGTCATACTATTAATTTCTGTAGCTGGCTAAGAATAGAAAATGATAGAAAAGGATGTGGAGACTTGATCCCCCTGGAATAGGATAGAGGGGGTTTTAAATGTCTCTTTTAGCCTGGAATGAATCAGAAATACAATTGTACTATCTGACTAGGTCCCAATGTCTTGCACCGTTCCTGTTGCAGCAACTAAATGGAACACAATTTTTTAATTATATTTTGAATACCATGTTTACATCACGTAGATATTTGGACTAAATAATATTTATTCAAATGCAGGTAACATTCTTATTGACTGATAAATTAGGTGGTGCATGGGAATTCATATTGAATGCAACTATTTATTTACATGTTCAACTAGTTGGTTGACATTAGCAAGCTGTTTTCCAGTTAATGTAGCCTCAATTAGCTACAATAATGAGAACTGACTGGAGGAAACTAGCTACTGGAAAGAGGGGTTATTATCATTGTGACAATTTTGCTTTATGTGAATGCTAAAGTTTTGATGCTGAAGAGTAACTTAGTCTCAGATATTGATTTGCAGAAGCAATAAGAAGTGGTACAAAGAAGATATGCCATCACCCACGCAATCAAGTCAGTCACAAGGGCCTTCTTCTCCAGCACCTGTTTCACCTGAATCAATTCATCCGTCTTGTAGCAAAGGAAAAAAGAGGCATTGGTCGGAGCCAGATGCAGGTAATCACCATCAGGTATCATCTCCTAAGCTGGAGAATAGTGCAAAACCCCAGAAGCGTGAACATGGCATTAAGCTGGAAGATGTGCCTAGCTTAATTGAGACAAAAGGTGGCCTGGATAGCCTTTCCATGGTAGAGCAGCTGGTCTATCATATGCGGCAAGTGCAGAATGATTATATGAAGTCCCCTGACAAAATTGGACAGTTGGTAAAAGTTGCAGGTGTGATATCTGCAACAGAGCAAGGTACTTGTTTGAATCATTTCATTCGTATAGGTGGGTTGAGTTCCCTGGACGAATGGCTTCAATATGCTTGCAAAGGAAAGGTGGGTGAAAGTGACAGTGTCACAGAAGGGTTCATCATTGCATTGCTAAATGCCCTGGAAACATTATCCATAGACAAGGAAGCTCTAAAGGCTTGCAGTATTTTGATATCAGTTAAACGTCTTTACAACCACAAAAACCCTGAGATACAGAGAAAAGCAAAAAATCTGGTTAAACGAGTAGGTATCGAAATGAAAGCTTTGGATGAAACTAAAGGTGAGAATAATCCTGTGCAAGTACATGTTGGAGAAAGTGGGTTGCTCAAGGAGGGAACAAATTTAAAACATATTAAACCTTCTGGTTCTGCCGTTGGAGGCAACTGTGGCAAAGTTCCGGATGATGAGAAGGGTTCAGGCACTGAAGTCCAAAAAAATAGAGGTTCTGTTGGTTTGGATGTGTTACCTCCAGAGGAAGGAAAGGATGGAGCAATCTCAATTTCTCCGCAGGAGAGCTTGGGTGCTAAAGAGGTTGGATTAGCAAATCTAAATGAAGTTGTGAGGGAAGAATGTGTTTCTAAGCCAAGTCACGTGGAGAGCTTAAGCAATAAAAGCTGCCTTGCTGAAGAAGCTTCTCTGCATTCTGGAGAAGATTTGGCACAAACAGGTATACAGTCCTCCCTAGAAATGAGGGAGAAGGATACAAAGCCAGGAGTAGGTGAATCCACAGAATCCATGACATTTGATGATGGCATTGCAAGAGGAAGTTCAGATGTACAAGGTGAGTGGATGAGTGTTGCTCACATTTCTAATGTGGATGGACACATTTCGAAAGAATCACAACTTGGGGTGGTTGCATCAAGTGCACCTTTGCATGGTGAAGAAACATCAACTTGGTCTCCGACAACGGACCGTAAAGAACCTGTAAATGATGATTCAGGTTCTCCAAATGGAACAACTCGAGAAGTTGAAGTTGATGAAAAGGATAAGAGAGCTGAACCTTGCCAAAAGAAGGGCTTTCGACTTGCTGATTCAGGTTCGATCAGTACAAGCATTATGTCATCCATAAATAGCAGTTTCAGTGATCACCAGCCAAGTATCAAAGCACTGAAAGTGGTTGCTGATTCCACATATCGGAAAGGGTTGATAGAGCAAACGTCTAAATGTGGGGGTGCAGAGGATTGTGATATGAGAAATGGTAATTTTGTACGAGAGGCTTCTGGAGCTAGTTACTCTGCTGGAAGCCAAGAAGATACAGGAACCAGTGATGGAGATCGAACCTTCAGAAAGAACTCTGATGGAGGGTTAAGGCTGTCTGATGAATCAAATTCAAGAATTAATATTGAAGATACTTCAACAAGGCCTGATGAGAAAAAATATGAGGATGCTGAGAGGGATGAAGAAATGGATCTTCAGTTTGTTGTGGATGATGCTTTAGAAGTTGCTCGGCAAGTTGGAAAAGAAGCAGAGCAAGAAGTTGAGAGTTACAGTGAACCCCTATGTAGCTCTTCCTCTGAAAAACATGCTAAAGGGGAACCTGTGCCCTCAACTACAACTGAGTCTGTTGGAGGAGAACAAGGAGAACTTGTGGAACAAAATGTTACTGATAATTCTTATTGTTCAAAGCAGGTAGATTTGGAAGCACAGAGTGGGAAGGATGATGATAACTTGCAAGGAAAGTGTGCATCAGAAGAAATTTCTGGTAACAAGACCAAAGTTATGCAGGAACTGGAATCCTGCAAGATAACAATAATTTCACAAGAATCAATTATACATCACATGCAAGTGAAAACAACCAACTTCAGTGACCAAATGCATATGCTAACAAAATGCAAATTCGATTTGAATGAAGATATCACAGCAGAAGAGGGTGACTACTCTCAGGAGCTAAATCATGCACCTACAGTTGCAACTACATCAGCATCTAACTGTACCATTACTAATGTTTCTACCCCAATTCCAGTTGTGGCGGCTTCCAAAGGCCCTCTCAATCTTCCTACATCTCCTTTACACTTCAAAGGGGAATTGGGTTGGAGAGGATCTGCAGCAACCAGTGCATTCCGACCAGCTGAGCCACGTCGGACCCCAGAAAGAGACAGAACACAGTCTGCTGAAGAGAATAACTCTCCGCACAAACCAGGGCGGCGCATCCTTGAGATTGATCTGAATGTTGCTGATGATGATGGTGATGCAGCTATGGATTTGTTTTCAGGAGGGCATGGTGGAGAAAGGTATGTGCCAGCGTCAGCTAGTCTTCCTTCAGGTGACTCATCTGTGGAAGTGAGTTCAAGTAGAAGAGCTGAAAGGTTGACTTTGGATCTTAATCGTCTTTGTGAGAATGACGATACTGGCCCAGGTTTACTTTATGAGTGGAGGGGTGCAGATAGATTAGGTGCATCATTACAAAAGCCAAATCGAAGCCCTTCTCCGACATCATCTTCCAGGCCTTCAATGCGAGATTTTGACTTGAATGACAATCCTTCTCTTGATGATGCATGTGCTTCTGCTCATGATTCGGAACAGAGAAAGTACAGCATGAAATCCAATAACGGTCCCTCGGGATTAGATGATCCAGTAGTTTCCATTCTGGGATCCAGAATAAATCCAGACCTGATAAAACTACATCCACCTCATGCTTCTGGCTTTGTTGCACCATGGGATATTACTCATAATAGCAGAAAAGAATTTCCAAATTCGGCAGAGTCTTTTCTGGTTTCTGCACCAAGTACAGTTTCTTCTCTGAACAACATGGGGAGGATGTTATCTATGCCTTCTGCTGTAACATATCCAACACCACCACTGCCATTTCCTTACACACTTGGCACTAATTTTCCCATTACCTCAACTGTTTATGGTCCTGGTACTGGTCCTGTGTCTTACATGGTGGAATCCATGGGAACTCCAATCCCACAGATAGTGGCTCCTGCCACTTTTTCATCTTCTTTTACAAGGCCGCCTTATTTAATGGGTGTTACTAGTGGAGTAGGGACAAGCAATGCCAATGGAATAATAAGACCAAATCTTGACTTAAATTCAGGTGCATCTCCCACAGAGGTTGAGGGTGCTAGGGAAGCAGGTGGGAAGATGAGACAGTTTTTTCCACAAGGGAACAATATACTAGAAGACCAGATGAGGCCATTCCAACAGATTGCATCTTCAGGACCACCGTTGAAGAGAAAGGAACCGGAATGTGGTTGGGAATCATACCAGCTGGGGATTAAGCAAGCTACAGCATGGCGGTAGCCTTCAAGATTTTCCAAATTTGATGCGAGTTTGTGGGCTTTGCCCAGTGGCTGTTCTAACTACAATTCTAATTGTATATGTCTTGACAGATGTGATGTGGAGCTTCTGACCTGGACAACTTCTACTAGCATTTTTATATGTGAATGCTACGAGTTTTCAAGCGTCTTGTGAAGTCTTCCCTCTAAATGTCAGTCACCTGATTGTATGTAGAAATTCTGACATAGGATGGCAACATTTGTGCACTTACTATAGTGAAGGGAAGCTCAACAAGCTCTTGAAGACCTGTGAATACAAGGGGACCTGCATTTATAACTTGGGGATTTAATTCCATTATTTTAGGAACTAAAGACATGATGCAACTGTTAAAATTGAGTTGCAGGTTTTATTTTTTTTATATTTCAATGTTTACATATTAATGCGAAGTTAAGACGAGCCAACATGGCCATTCAATTTGGCATCCACCTTATTGAATTTTCTATATATTGACAGAAACTCTGGAAATGAATCTGTATTATTTCATATCTAAGAGATCTTGACACTTCATTTTCCATCTGGTCTGTCAAACAGCCACAGAAGAAATATGTATCATAGAACCGTATTACTTGGACTATTCATTGTATGCATCCTTAAACAAGCGTTAGCTTTCTATTTTGCTGCCTATTTTCCTAGTTAATTAATTATGCGTGACCACTGAGATATTGGTGATTAGTGAAAGGTTCCTATTTCTAATGGCTTTCTACCTGCATATCATGGTTTGTTTCAGATTTACATTCTGTATTTCAGATAATGCTGAGATATTGTTATTTTCCTGTGCTTTTAATTGTTCTAATTCTGAATTTTCACTGAAGATCATTTTGAACAATTAACCAGCATTTTGAAGCCATGCAAAACAGTATTTTTTTTTTGGATGTATGACAATCGAGGTGCTTGCAACTAGAAGGTTTGGCTAGAGGAACCACATTATCCATGATTGAAAAGGAAAATGTAAAGGTTTTGGTAGCAAATTAAAAAGGAAATGATATTGCAGTTTGCTTTCTTAATAGAAAAAGGATTTTTTTATAACAAAATTGCAATACAAAATGATTTTCTACAATTACCTGCCTCTAATACACTCTTCAATTTCATGATAAGGAATTGTTTCAGGCCTTCAATTCTCCAATTGCCAGTTATGTGCTACTTCATTCGTTATTAATAGAGTTCCATTTAATCCTAAGGTTTTCTAATTCAAATACAAGACTTGTCTCAAAATCAAGGATAATTGCTCATATCTTTCAAAATAGTACTTGAAGTTTCTCCAAGCTCCACTGTACATGTATGAGGAGATCTCCTCCCACCATATGGTATCTGGTGGTCCCTCTTGCCCTTCACCATTTTGTCCTTTTAAGGCGCAGCAGAAATGTAGAGTTTGCCAAGGACAGACCTCATTACTGCTGAGGGCTTCTGACCACGTGAGATCTGTTTATAATTTTTTTCATTCATATTATATATGAACGTAATGAATCCAAGTGCATGAATATTGAGTTACGGAGATAGCACTGTTTTTTTCCAAATATGTTTTCAAATTAGTGTGGATGAACCATTTCAAGAGTGTCTGCATGTGTTCCAGGGAAGGTGGGGAGGGTCTCTTAGAAGTATCATTTACAGGAACAATTGACTAGCATTCGGCTTAATTCTCAATGAAAATGATTTCAAGACCCGACGCATAGATGAAAGGCAGAACAAATTTGAGCTAATAAGGAAAGGTAGGGACGTCATAGGGACGCTATCACAGATACCATCCAAAGAGATGAAATTCATTTGGAGATTTATTAATGGTTAAGATTTTATGTCTAGCAGGCTTATATCATACCATAGATTGGCGTGCAGGACTGTAATGATGTATCACCACTTTTAAAAAATGAAAATAAGAAAAGGTTAAGAAATCTTTCAATGTTGAGACAACTTAGCCAATCCCTCTCTCTACTTTATGCACCACTCATGGCAATCAAATTCACATAATTTAGATGAACATAAGGTTTATCATGCTAAGCTTTTAAATAAATTGATTGTTACATTATGGACTATGAGTCCAACCTCCTCATAGAGGCCTCCTCATAGAGGTAGATAAGTTATAAGCGGACCTTGTCACTAAGAATTATGACCTTGGTGTTAAACCAAAAGATCTTATTTTGTCCGATGGGTTTTGAGGTGAGTGGAGGATTAACACCTGAAATATCTTCTTATCTTGTCCGATGGGTTGGAGGTAATTGGGGAAGCTCTTTTTAAAAGTTTTACACCATCATCTAAGGTTCTAATTCCATAGGCAAACCTGAATATTTTTTGTCAATTGGGTTTGAGGTATGTGATGAAAGCAAGGATTATCACACTCATTCCCATGGGTGGACTTTAAACATGTTAGCTGATGAGTTTGAAGTCCAGCTAGTGATAATGTTTGGTTTACAGAGCCCAATTCTCATGAGCATCATGATAATACGAATACTATTTGTTGAAATATTGTAATGAAGTGGTTATGATGAAATATGGTTGTAAGTCATTTTAATTTTATTTAACAAATTGATTTTAAAAAAAAAAATTCAAACCTCCATAAGATAGAGTTTTTTAAATATTTTAATTGTTGTAAGGCACAACTGGGTGATTCAAACATTGGTTTTATGAATTGAAGTCGAGTGAGATACCAGTTTAAACATGTCCATTACAAACGTTAAATAGTGCAAATTGGTAAGTCAATTTTTCATCATCCTCATCATCCAAACTGTTCACGCTTCACTTTCAAACAACATATTTGTTGGATTAATTGATTTTATGTGCTTCACTTGCATCTAACAAAGTTGTTTGATTAGTCGAGCTTTATATGCTGACTTTGTTGTTTCCTTAGCTTCTATCAAATAAATCTGCTTGAGGGGATTCTCTTTTTGTCTATTGGATACAAGAATACTGTTCAAAATCACAAATATGTAGAAGAGAATGGTTTAATGTTAATTATATTTTTACATTTTACAAGGGTTATTAATCAAATGTTCTTGATACTTTTTCTCTAACACCATGTTGGACTATTCATCCATCCATGCTGTTTGAGAAGTTTATGTTTTTGTATGTATACATGTTTTAAGTTTTTAGATTTTTTCTGAGTTTTATGCTGATACTATGCAGTTTTAAAATATCAATTTATAATTTTATTTTTTAATTATTTAAATTATTTTTTAATCATCTTTTAGTTAAATAGCTACTTTGTTTTCTTACTTTCAAATTTCTCTTAAAATCATTTCATTTGTAGTCTGATAAATAATTGTTCAATTTTTTATGACCATTTTTTAATATTTTAAAAAATATATATTTTCGTTGTAAATGTACTGTTGAGGGTAATTCATGCAAATATACAACTACACTATTAAAATGTGGTATTCTTTTATTTCTTAATTTTGCTTGGACCCTTGTAACTATCCAACTGTTATGTACAAGTAATTTTCATCAGTATCTACTGATGAAAATTAAATGCCTTTTCCTTATACAGCTAATATTTGAATTTTTTTGACTCGTTAAAAACGGTATAATTAAATGCCTTTTCCTTATACTGCTAATATTTGAATTTTTTTGACTCATAAAAAACCTTATAACCAATGAAAAAAAATATTTGAATCTTATTATTATATTGAATTGTTGTTTATATACAAAACCGTAGATTGAAGTGTTTATATCATATTCTATAAATAATTTATAATATTTATTTTTAATGGGTCATACAAATTTTATTTTAATGTATTGTGGATATAAATACTCGATCCTATAAATTAACTTTAATATTTAAGTTATAAAATTTAAATTTAATATTTAAATCATAAAATTTAAATTCAATTAGTAAAAATCTACAAGGATTCAGGATTCAGTTCTTATGTGTCATGATAATACAATTATTTTAAAGTACTACATGGACAGGATCATAATATTTATACATGATATAATATAAATGGAATCCCTACAATATAAAAAAAAAAAAATACTTTATCTTAATTTTATTAGAAATAATAACTTTTTAACTGTTAAAAAATAAACATCTTTATTACAAACACGTACAAAGTATATTTCTATTTAATATAAACAATAAAAAAGTACCGCCTCATCTTAAACTTAAAAATAAGAAAAATGTTTTTATTTTATATAAAATAATAAACATCTCTATTCCAAACATGCAGCCTACAATGCGATTTAAGTAGTGCAAACTGGTACGTTAGTTTAACATGGAGTAGACTTTGTAATGTCCAAAATTTTCATTTTTCAATTTTTATCAGACGTTTGTTTCATTCATATTCTCATTCCTAATAAAATATCAAAGTTTGCGTCTTGAACATCTCCACTACAAACATACAGGCTATAATAAATTACAAATTTAAGTAATACAAACTAGTATCTTACATTAACATAAGTTAAAGTCAACCCCCTAACGTCCAAGTTTTTTCTTGCTTCAACATTAATGATCTGTTGGATTTATAATTTACTTTCATTAGAATATTAAAGATCATCTTATATTATTTTTAAAAAAAATAAGGCAAGGAAAATATTATTGTGGATCTTTTGTGTTGATTTTATTAATTTTTTACCTTTTATTTTTTGATTGATAGTAGAAGGGGTTTTTAAAGGGTCCTCGAACCTATTACAAGTAGGGTTTTGAAAGGCACCCCCAAACCTTAGATCTAGCAATAAGATATCAAGAAAGACTGAGTTGGATTCCACAAATCCAACCCGAAAATCCAATGAAGCAACCTCCTAGCAAATAAGCTACAAATTTTTATCAAGCAAATACAAGAGATTGTCACGGTCAAATAGCCAGCTGGAAACAGGGGCCAACATAGGAGAAACCGACACCCAAAACAACATTCAAATTCAAGATTTAAAATTAGAATTTGAAAATCCCGCCCAGAGCTGCATTCAAATTCAAAGTTCAAAATTTGAAGATCCCGCCCACCACTAGGGCCTTGAATCTGGGAACCAGGCCTCACCACTGGAACCCAGGGGTGCTCAGAGAACCAGAGAGCCAAGAATCCCGCCTAAAATTGGAGCAGATCTACAACAACAACATCCAACCTGACAAACAACTGAACCAAAAACAACCAAAAATCACTTGTTGGAAGCCCTTCTCAGTGAGGTCTTGGGAGGCCTGCCAACCTTTTTTTGACCCCCAAAGAAAGAAATCCTTTTTTCAAGCCACACTCCTGAACACATTTGTTCCAAGTCTCCATGATTGGAACAACCTCATTCTCTTCAGGATGTAGAGCCTCAAAACTATCCGTTAGAAGGGGTTGTACTCCGTTAGCAATTTCAGAGTCAATCTCCCTTTTCCTGAGCACTTTGTTGCTAGGTCTCCCCACTTTCCTTTCGACCCCTACATCAATACAAGCTTTCCTGTGACTTCTGGTCTTCGGACCTGGAGAGCCTTTCTCAAACATAGGTTTTGGAGAGGCTAGAGAGCTTTCCATTAACTGTTGAAGAGTCGGATCATCCATGTCAAGATAGTCAAAGGAATTTTGGAGGATAAGACTAGAGGGACTTACCTCTTCTCCACTCTCCCCAAATTTAGGAAGTTGAACAATATCCCCTGCTACTGGGCTCACTTCCCTTCTCTTCACAGGAACCCTGTTCAACTCCTCCTCTCCATCAAACATGTTTGATGGAAGAAGGGCTTCCTCCTGTAATTCCTCACTGAGCCCAACTTGAGAAATAGAAATCGGATCTTTTCCTTTCAATTTTTGAGGGTTTCGCTTAGGCACCCACTTTTCACTGAGCTTCTTATTATTTTCCTTATGGCCCGCCAAAGTACTCAGAGCTTTAGGATGTAGGGGGCATAAGCTCTTATGGTGCCCACCCTTACCACACTCCTGGAAAACTTGGGGTTTATTTTCATATTCAATGTTCTGAACCCAGGTGCCAAGGTTAGAAAAGAGCTCAACAGAGCTTGGAAGATCCTTCTCGATATCTACCATCACACACATTCTAGCATAGAGCATTCAAGATTTGGAACTGGTAGTCTGATCAAAGGAAATCAAATCCCCGATCGTCTTGGCAATAGCTTGGAAGATGCTCTCATGCCAGAGATGAAGTGGGAAGTCTGGTAGCTTGACCCATAGTGGGACAAGATTAATGCTCTGCATTAGGGGATTAAAATTTGGGGCCCATTTACGCAAAAATAAACCTCGTTTGCCAAAAAACCATGGGCCCCCTTCCAAGATCCGCTTGGAATCCTCCTCACAGTTGAGCCTGATAAGGAAGAAATTTCTTGGGATGGCCACAATTTCAAGAGAACCGATAGGTCTCCATCTTGCCAAAGCCCATCTCCTCAGAGCATCAATATCCGGCCTCCTACCTTGGAATTTTCCCACGAGATTCCACAACCCATCTTTCAGGATATTATCAATCAAGCTATCGAGGATATGGATCTGGTTCGACACAGGAGAAATGTCGAAGAGGGTGTCAGATCCTCCATTAACGCCAACAACCACTTTTGCATACGAAGGTGCACTAGGGGGATGGGGTCCTCCCCGCAGGTTCTATTGGTCCCACCTCTGAGCTTACCAGGATCCCACTCCTCCCATTCAAATGAAAAGGAGGGGTCACGAGAGTCAAATAGATCCGCCTTCATGGACTTAGCTTCTTTAGCAATGGGGTCAAAGTTGCCCAACCAGGCATCCACCTTCTCTGCAATGCTCATCTGCCTCCTCTACAACGCTCCTTTGAAACCTAAAAATTTGTACCAATCTGCTTCACAACCTAGATACTATAGCATAGTGCTTCACAAATTTGCTTCACAACTTGACCTCCACAACCCTAAATATTTTATTGTTCATCCTGTAGACACTAAAATCTGGTCAATCCAATTATGCTACCGAACGTAACGACTAAAATGACATACCTAGGCCCCTAGGTCAGCCCTCAGCAGTTATACAGTGGTTCTAACCACTCCATGCAAGGTTTTGGAAGGTTTCGGGCCACTTTTGGGACCTTTTTGGCACCCAGTTTCTATTCGTCCCACCCTAGGACGAATATAGATTCTATTCGTCCCACCTTGGAGCGAATAGTAGCATTCGTCCCAGGGTGGGACGAATAGCAGGTTTGACCAAAAAAAGTCAAATCTGGACAAATGGTGCCTGGTAACGATCATATTCCTACCTATTCTCGCATGCAAGTCAGAGCACGCAACATCTTTATGCCTTGCTTCATGAATGATGCCAAATTGGGAGATTCTCTTCCCCCTCCAATGCATGCCACCCCGGTGGCCAAGTGGCGCCTCTTGCCCCGCATGCCCTTGCATGCCTTTTGACCCATGAGCCTCCTTAGGCTATAAAGTGGATGCATTTTCCACACCAAAATATAGAGAGGAGTTTTAGGGAAAAGCAACAGAGTGCTGCTAAGATTTCCTTTCACCTTTTGTGCCCATTTTTACCTCGAAATCTCTACCTAGCGAAGGAGGTTTGCAAGTGAACTAGTAGGCACAATTTGTCACATAACCAAACCATATGAGTGAATTTACTCACCAAATTTTATGACAATATCCCGCATAGTATTTTGCATCAATCCCCAATGGAATTAGTGACAAAATTTAGGTAGAATCGGTGGGCGTCCCACCCCCGGGCGCCCCCCAATTTGTGACAGTCCTATTCATCCCACCCTGTGACAAATAGAAATCTGTCAAAAAAATTTGACTATTTTTAATTAGTTATTTTCTACATGTTCATATTATGCTGCAATTCAAATTTCAGGTCATTTTGAGTTATATTGGCCGAGGTATCTCAATTTTAGTGTTTTGCAGGGTCTCACGCAGGTCTACGGTGGTCATCTAGATAAACACCTAAAATATCACTAATTTTGCAAATATGATCATATGGGTTTTATTAAAATGATATGTTATGCATTCTGTCTAATTTTTATGTGTTTTGGATACGTTTAGGTCGAGAAATTGCTTGCTTTGGGTTTTGTAGATTAGAAAAGCACACTGCGATTACGCCACACCTAGGGATGTAATTTCGATGCAATTTCTAGTTATATATTCCCAAAACAACTTACTTTACATACCTCTAAAATTTCATATCATTTGGAGTTGTTTTGATACAATATCTATGCATATGCCCATTACTAGTCTTTTAGTGTCTGTGGGGATTGCATGTTTTACATCATATGCACTTGCTATTTGACGCTTTTTGGTTTCCTTGTGTGTAGGTGTAGGTATCTACAACACATTAGGAAGGAGCATAGGACATCAAGATCTGAGATACAAGCGACGACAACCTTGGCCCGCCCACTTCGATTGTGGGTACGAGGAAAGACATTGGATGTGCACCCGAGTTACTTGAAGGATTTTGATCCTTGGGCACCCGATTTGTAAACAGTTGTATCAATCATTTGAGCCCTCAAAGGGGACATTTTGTAACATGAATTTGATATGCCTAATTAATAAGAAGTCGATTTACTTTGCTCCATTTCTTGTTATTTGCTATATTTTCCATCTTACTTGCATGCTTCCGCTCGGTGCTCACACGCAATAGGACATAAATAAATATATTTTTTATCATAATTTGGTGCACCATTTTTTCCTACTTCACATCCACATAGATCTGTTATGTGGCCTCCACAACCCTAGCACAACGCCCGTCATATATGCTTCACAACGTAGTTGTCATAGCACACAAATTTGCTTCACAACTTGGCCTCCACAATCCTTTTATTTTCCATCCACACAGATCCATTATGTGACCTCCATAACCCTAACACAACATCAATCTACACATATCTGCTTCACAACCTAGCTGTCGTAGTAGAGTGCTGCACAGATTCACTTCACAACTTGGCCTCCACAACCCTAAAACAACACCTCATTTCCTTACCTTTTATAAATAATATTAATATAAAATAATTTTACATTGACTACTAAGAGAATAATCTTAATATATGAAGATTCTCTTAGTAGTCAATGTAAAATTATTTTATTTATGAATATTTTTTTAATTGTATATGAGATTGACAAGTATGTGTATATTCTGTGAGAAGATTTAAACCCATGTCTTCACCCTAAAAATCCATGTTATAACCAATCGAGCTCATTCCATTCCATGCATTTTTGTATTGTTTTCATTTTAAAATCATGTTAAGGAAAATAATATTATGGATCTCTACATGTTGACTCACCCTTTACATGTTAAGTAAAATTTTGTTTGTATATTCCGTGATAAGATTTAAACCCAGGTCTTCACTCTAGAAATCCATGTTTATAACCAATTGAGCTCATTCCATTCCATGCATTTGTCACAATTTTGTTTGTATATTTGTATTGTTTTCATTTTAAAGTCATGTTTTGGAAAATATTATTATAAATCTCTACATGTTGACTTTATCCTTTCCTCAGTTTTTATCAAATAATTTTTAGGGTGGAGATTTTATTTATGTCCTAGTAGTTAATGCAAAATTGTCCTTTTCTTTCCTTAGTTTTATCAAATAATTTTTAGAGTGTGGAGAGTCTTTTTTTTTGACCTAGTAGTTAATGCAAAATTGTCCCTCATGTCTCTTTTGGTGTAGATGATGACACACGTAAAGTTGTGCATGTTGATATCATAACACATAGAGAGAATGGGTTGACAGGTGATTGCAATATAATCTCCAACACTAACATAAGAGCGAAAGAGTGTAATCAATGATGCATAATGTAAGAGTTTGGCATGAGTGTAATCACAAAGGATTATGTCTAGTTGTAGTTGGATTTATGAGAATAGACCAAAACCAAGGGTCTATTCATGAATATGCTTACAAACCTTGAGCACTAACATTGAAAAATGTCTTGGAACAAATTTTAGACATGCAATTGACACAATGCGTGAGGAACAACTTAAGGGTAGTGCTTAGGTAACACAACACCAACCAAGAGTGAACACAATACTAGAATAGTTGATAATGACTACTAGAGAAGCACCAAGAACAAATACCCAAGTTTTCTTCAATACCAAAAGGAAGCCATTGTTCATCACATCAACAACCTATGTGATGATATAAAAGTCAAGTAGAGTAAATGATGAAGGGACACAAATGCAATCGTTTCTTGCAATGCTTAGAGGCATAAAAATGGTTTAAAATTTATAATTAATGACTTCCTTAACCATGCAAGAAGAAAGAATGTCATCCCCTATAACACTAATATTATTGGAGAAATTTACATCATGAAACAAAATAATGATCGGAATGTAATTTTCCTTAATAGTTGTCTAAATTTATTGATCATTAAAATGGAAACCATCCAATTTATGGATTGAACAAGCAATGGTTTATGGATGGACTTATTTTGAAAGAAGATGAAGGTGGCACCATCCACATATTACTAAGAAACCTTTGATAGGATGCTTGACCTAGAAACAAAGACGAAGACGATGGTTGGAGGAAGTTAAAGTTAAGAAGAAAACACCTTTGAAAGTGACAAGGATGATGATAAACTTGGAGTAACAATAGAGGCACTCAAGAAAGATATGATGCTCATGATACTAGATATCAAAGACAACATCAAGACAAAGAAAAATAAAATATATGGTGCATGCAGTATCACACAGAGGGATACATTAGCACCAACTCCCAAGTCAAAGTTATTGTAACATTTACAAAGTCCACAACCATTCATTGTCGAAGTGCCCTATGTCAAATATAAAAAGCATAAGACATTGACACTTCCAAAGGATACCAACACAAATCCTAAAATTTTAATGGGTGGGATTAGCATGACAAGTAGAATTTAAAAACCACCAAAAATGACAACCAAAGTAATGTAAAGAATGTGGACAGCTGCACTAAATACAATTCAATGAGAAATCAATCATCCAATGCTGTAAGTTTTAGGAGGGGGAATTTCACGCAAAATTAAATCAATGTTACAAGCATCGCAAGTAAATTATGTGCATCACACAAACTAGATAACCATGTAAAAGAAAATTATCTCAAAAGAGAATGAGGCAATCAACATGTAAATCTAATTAACATTGTACTAGACATAGACAATAAAAATGTTGTAGCAATTGTTAATCAGGATAAAAAAAGAAAGGGATAAATATCTTAACCTATTCACAAAGCAAAGATGATGGCAGAAGGATCAAGTATATGTCAAAGAAGAGATGGTAAAAGAATGTGATAATCAAAGTTGCGACCAAGGAAGGATGCTAACAATACCCACAACTCACAAGTCATTAACCTTGTAGAGATTGGATAATTGAATATTACAATAAAACATACTAGTCTAGGTAGAATCCTTGTTGTAGGCAACAACTAATTTGCATGCAATTATCAAAGAAATTGTGCATGGGTTTGAAAAAGAGGAATGGAGCTATGCAATATTGTTGCCAAGGACTTTAGTAGATGTTAAGTTCAAATGCATTGGTTTTCTTCCATTACATAATACATTTATTTATACATAACAATTCGTTGTTAGATTCTTAACAAAATTTGTTAAGAATATTAACCACCCTTTATAAAGTAGACTGGTAAAATGATATGCTAAAATTTTTTATTTTTCTACAAGAGCAATTTTAAACACCCAAATTTAACTTAATAACATAATAAATCCTAACACTTCCTCTTATTACATCATGATCCAAACATGGACATAAATACTTATAAGCATGTGACAATGTAATAATCGAAACAACTACTTGATAAACTAGGACACACTCAATAGTTCACCAAGGACTTGAGTTTATGCACTAGAACACACACTCTAGTTTATGATTTACATCTTTGTGAAGGACATACTCAGCTATTCACCTTAATGTAAATGGTCTCACTAAACTCCAAACCAAATATGTGGATAAACTCAACTATCCATGATCTTGCATCTAATGCAGACAAGGGAATACATGCCATCCACCATCAATGTTACAAACATACAATTGTCAACTACATTTGTGACTAGCGACACCCACAACCAGTCATAAATGATTAGTCAAATTGGGCCTTATTGATTTACATAAACTTATGAATAGGGATAAATTCAACCATTCACATTGAATGTGGTATGGACCTCAAATTCATATATCTTAGAACTTTAGTAGGAATATTGACCACACCAAATAATAGCTTGTGAATAAGAACACACACAACTATTCACAAGTACAAATCTATAATTAAATTCAATAAAAATATTCCTCCTTATTGTCCTTGTCATGAGGGTATTCAACATGTGTTGCAAAACCACATTCTTGTCATTATTGTCATTAATAACCAATGCTACCTTGTTTGTCTTCAACTTGTTTTCTATAAGATCCTTAGTTCATTAAACACAATTAATTATAATATGACCCCTTTGTTTAAGGAGAAATACAAAACTTTACTCTTGGAAATCTACTTTGTATTCAAAGAGGGATGATTGGTTCTAGAGGATATATTAAGCTTGTTTTTCACAAGTAATTCAATTTCCTTTGTAATTAAATCATTTATCTTAACTCAATTTTCTTAATCAATCAAAGAGAAAAATATTGTTTCAAACTAGGGTTAATTCGTTCAATGTGAACACAATATTGGAATAACTAGTAGATACACTATTTAACAAAGGCTTTAACAAAGCTTTAACATCATCATCTTCTAACTTGGTATTAACTTCAATGAGTTCATTCAAAAGGAACCAAAACTTACGTATTGGAAAACATTGTTGTCTTCCTTCATCTTTAGTCCAAATAGTTTCTTTTCTAGAGTTATCTTTACAGTTGGTGCTTGTGAGCTAATCAATAAATTTAGGTCATGCCACACTTCTTTTGTAGTTTTTTAGATATTTGTGGTGTAAATAAGCATCAAAGATCCCAAGACCAATTATTGCAATTTATTTGTGATATTTTGTAGTCCATATCATTACTTTTTCAAACTATTGTGGCTATGGTGTGTTTCCATTTACGACACTCCATGTCCTTTTTTATTATAGAAAGTTATAGTTTGACTTACCATGTATGGAAGTATCACCCTTCAAATTTTTTGATAATAATTATCTTCTTCATGAGTGACAATACAAAAATTCTACCCCTCTAATCAAGATAATTTATAAGGATGTTGAGTATCACCACAATACACCCTTATACAACAAAATAACTTGACAAAAAAAAGATTTGCCAATTTTGGCTTTACCAAAAAATATCTTGACAAAAGAATGATACTTTTGTATTAACTAAACATTTAAAAAACATATCCCACTTACATATATTATATCCTATAGGATGGGTTAAACTTATCCGATATTTAAATAACATAAATACAATGCATGTCTAGTTGGTATTCCTGCGTCTACTATCTGTTTTAGTTAAGCATAAGGGCATAAAGAATTAACATCTAATAAAAATTAGTTTTAAAATTTTATTGAAACTATAAAATATATCAATGACCTAAAACAATACAATATATAATAATTTATTGGATATCCACACATGAGCACTTGTATGTGGCAAACAAGAAATCAATGAATGCAAAAAAAAACTTACACGTGCTATCCAAAATCCTTTCCAAGTTAGTAGGTCATAGAGCATATCAACATAAGGTCAATGATAGATTTTTGTGAGTATCATCATCAGTGATGTCTCAAATCAAACCCATGATGTATTACAATATGTTGTGTTAGAGGTTTCTATATGTTGGATGATACAAGACTATCCTATGTACACATTGCACCCTATACCCTCAAGGATTGGTACTTGAAAGTTACATTAAGTAGGACAAACTACCATTGAAGATTAAGTGATGCCACCTTAACAAGTCCATAAAATACCTTATGGAAAAATAAAATTGAAGTGGATGAAGGCACAATTACTAATAAATATAACGAAGTCCACATTAGAAGAAATATGGAAGGAAGTTTTATGCAAGATTTGAGTGCTATCAAAGGGGGACATAGACAACTACATATCCCTCATCAATGCAATATTTGAGTGTTATTAAAGGGGGACAATGACAACTACATATCCCTCACTAGTGCTAGGGTAGTGTCGCATTTGCAAGACATCCTCTAGTCCTCTAATATGATTATATAAAAAAATTCCATCTAAACACTTTTTGAACTTGTTGACACAAGATCCCAATTCAATCATGTCTACACATGGGTCCATGTAAATTGTGACAAACATGCTCAAAGTTGGGTGAAGCATGCAAGCAATTCAAAACACAATGATGACAATGTTCATCCTATTAATGGTGGAGCACTACTAACCCATATTTAAGGACTAATTTATGGTGGTGAGGGCCCTATTGGAACTGATCCATCAAGGGGAAGTCACAATGTAGAAAGGATGCCCCAAATGTGCTTTCACCTTGCCCTGAACTCATTGAACTAACCCAAATTGGTGTCCATGGGGATCATGATGATGTTGTAATACCAAATGTTAAGTTCAAACAAATTGATTTTCTTCCATTGTATAATGTGTCTATTTATACATAAAAAATTAGTTATTGGGTTCTTAATTGATTTTGTTAAGAATCTTGACCACCCCTTAAATAGTATATTGGGTGAACTAAATTCCAATAAACTTGATTTTCCTATGTGAATGGTTTTAACCATCTAAACTTGCCTTAATGATGTAATAGATCTACATTTGATATATTGAAACATAGTAGTCCATACATTAACACAAGTCAAAATGGATGGTATTTCAAGTATGAATATATCTAAAAAGACATGGAGAGATATGGGTATGCTAATTTTATGACCACCTAATTTTTACTATTAATATCCTACTAATATGTTATGAAAAAAACTATATCTTGATAGATCATAAGGCCACCATTGTTAAGTAACCTTGACCTTACAATGATCATTGTAAAGAAGGCTACCTATGATATTTTGTTGGGTCAAGGTTGGATAAGGATGACAAAGGTAGATCATAACTGAAAAAATAATCCATAAATATTATAAAGGATATGATAAATACACCATTAATTTGAGGAGCTAGTTGGTAAGGACCTTACATCCTCAAATGCGTTGGATGTTTCTACATATAATAATGAGAAGCAAGGAGCCTATAAAAAATAACTCAGGATAATATCCTCAAACTAGAAGAGTGCATGAAAGATGGATATGGACACATTAATAATAGTCTAATCCATTCATAAATAGAGAACTATGAAGTGTTCTAGCTTACATGCATATGGTTGGATGTAAATGAGGACAAGGGCATGAATGTGAAGGAAAAGGAAGTTGTGCTTAATGCATTAATAGGGGGTGAGTTAAGTAGATATACATGCACTAAAACATAGACAAGGAACATGTGTATATTAAAGGAAGAAGAGAAGTTATCTTTTTACCCTAATTCTTTTAGAATGTACGTTTTTAATCCATAGATTGATGAAGGGCCAAGATATCCTTTTGACACAATCAAAGTGGTTAAGAAAACTAACACCATAAAATATAAGGGATTGTAAATGGTGCAAGTGAATCTTGGTGAAATATATTATGATGAAAAGATCGTCGATTGTTGGGATGATTAAGATCTAGTTTTGAAGGAAGACACATTCAAAGTATTCATGGGGCATAAAAAGAGTTTATATAGATTTACACATGCCTTAGTGAGATTCCACCAAAATTATATGTCCATCGAATACAACTAGCTCCATAAGCGTAGCGAGTGAGGATAAAGATATACCACATGATCTTAAAATATTCAATGTTGATCTATTTAGAAATAAAAAAGTATTGGATGTGGGTATAATATTCAAAGTGGCTTGGTGATTTGTATCTAATCATTATAAGATTGAAGAGGAAAAATGCATATATCTATATTTGTGTAGATTTTGGAATCCTAAATGCACACAACACAAAGGGCCCCAATTTAATTTCATTTATTGACTCAATTTTGGATGAGATAGCAAGACATGAGAGATATTTGTTATTGGGTGGATTCTTATGCTACAATTAAATCACTATTATACATGAATATAAGTTGAAGACCACTTTATTGTGAAAATTAGAATATATAGTATAACCAAATTATCATTTGGGTTATGAAACATGCTTATACCTTTACGAAGAAACATACTCAACATCTTTTTTAGAAAGTTCAAAGTCGTCTTGATTGATTGGTCATTGTATGGGATAAAAGAGAAGCACTTGAGGGAAGTTGAATATTACATACAATTGTGTATCAAGACTTGTATTTCACTCAATTCAAAGAAGTGCAAATTGTTGGTGCCCTACAAGAAACTATTAAGAATATCATTTGTCAATCTAGGATGATGACTAATTTAGATATTATTATTGTAGTCATAAGCATGGAGGATTCATATGACATAAGCTAATTGAATTTTTCCTAGTCCATGTGAGGTACTATAATTATTTCAACAAAAAAATTCTATAGTTATCCATGTCTTCAATGCACTCATTAGGAAAGGAGTTTTATTAAGGTAGATAGAGGAACATGATTAAGCATTAAGCAACTAAGGTCTAGATTGGTTAACATACCCATTCTAGGTTTTCCAAATGAGAATAGAGAGTTTCATGCACATATAAACATGTATAACTCCATAATTAGATCTATGTAGGCATAAGAGGGAAGCCATACAATGGATCAATCCATTTATTTTACAAGAATTTTATAAGCCCCAAAGATCTAGAAGGATGACATCTCACTTAGATCAATTGTTAACTATACAATTTCTTCCACCTATGTTATAGTAAAATATTTGGCAAATAAATTTAAACCATTGGTAAGAAACGCATCTTTTTTTTATTGGGTTATATGGGATTGAAACAGGCCCCACCCATATTACATCATGACCATATAGTGGTACTATATGATATTCTCATAATGACACTGAGAGGGGGGGGTGAATCAGTGTAGCTATTAAAATTCAAATCTACAACACTTAAAATCTGAAGCAAAGAGAACTTGAAAACAGGTAAAGCAATTTTCACAAGAGAGCACACCACAACACACAATATAACGAGGTTCACCAATTTGGCTACTCCTCAAAAATGACTGCTTGGACTCCAATCCAAATCCAGCCTTTGCAAAACACCAATTTTACAAACACTTTACCAGCATCCACTGGAAGGAGCACCAACCCCTTAATTTTTTGCTGCAACAGATAGGAGCACCAACCCCTAATACCAAGCACCAACTTGGACTGCAATTCTGAGTTATTACAATGACATAAAAATGCCTTCACTGTTTACACGACCCTCACTGGTCTGCAATTAAACAAACTCTGCACACTCTCACGGCTCTGCTTATTTCTCTCTCGGCCCTCTTCTAACCCTCTTTTTGTAGTATTTTTTCACTTACAAGCAGCAACTTGATTCTCTGTGCGATTGTATTTTTATAACCCCTTTTTCTCATCGAGACTCCTCGTCTTCTATGACTTTTGGAATCCCGCATGCAATCGAATAACATTCTCTGACTATTCGAATTCTTTTCTATGCGTGCATGCATTTTTTATTCTACTTATGCGACTGTTCGAATCTTTTTCTATCCGTGCATGCATTTTTTGATTCTTCTTATGCGATTGTTCGAATGCATTTTTCGATTCTCCTTATGCGACTGTTCGAATGCATTTCTTGATTCTTCTTATGCGACTGTTCGAATGCATTTTTTGATTCTCCTTATGCGACTGTTCGAATGCATTTCTCGATTCTTCGTATACGACTGTTCGAATTCTTTTTCTTCGACTGTTTTAAAAAAACTGCATGATTTCTAACTGTTACTGCACTTGTAACCGTCGCACTGACTCCAGTTAACTTTTCTAATTTTGGCTCCCTGCTTTTTCTCTACCACTGCCCCTTTAACTGTAGTTCTGTTCCAGTTAACTGTCAGTAAGCGTGTTGTTGCCACCTGTCGCGAAATCGCGACACTTCTGTCTCTTTGCACTCTTCTCGCCTTCTACCCGTGAAAACACGACCTGTCACGATATCGCGACACTTTCCGCCTCTTGTTACGCTTCTCGGCTTCACCCAACGAAAACTCGACATGTCACGAAATCGTGACACTTTTCGCCTCTTGCTACTCTTCTCGGCTTCACCCAACGAAAACTCGACATGTCACGAAATCGCGACACTTTCCGCCTCCTTGTCCACTTCTTCGCTTGCACCCAACGACGGCGAAATCGTGACATCTTTCGCTTCCTTGCACTCTGTTCTGCCTGCACTAGCGAAAACCTGACATGTCACGAAATCGTGACATCTTTCGCTTCCGTACACTCCTCTTGGCTTCAACCAGCGAAAATGGAACATGTCACGAAATCGCGACATCTTTCTCTGCCTTGTGCCTTTTCTGCCTTTCGCCCGAAAAGAAACATGTCACGAAATCGCGACATCTTTCTTTTTGTGCCTTTCTTTCTCAAAAATGGAACATGTCACGAAATCGTGACATCTTTCTCATCCGTACACTCTTCTCCGCAAGCCCCAGCGAAAACCTGACATGTCATGAAATCGTGACACTTTTTCTCCTTGGCGCTTCTTCTTCGAACCTGTCATGAAATCGTGACACTTTTTCTCCTTAGCGCTTTCTCGTCGAACCTGTCACGAAATCATGACACTTTTTCTTCTTAGCGCTTTCTCGTTAAACCTGTCGCGAAATCGTGACACTTTTTCTTTCGTACCATCCTTCTCTCAAACATGTCACGAAATCGTGACACTTTTCTTTGCGAGCTCCTTCTCTCCAACATGTCGCGAAATCGCGACAGTTTTCTTTTCTTTCTTCTTGACATGTCATGAAATCGTGACATCTTCTTTTCTAGCTTTTCACCATGTCGCGATATCGTGACAGTTATCCTTGCGCTTTCTCTCTCTTCGGCCATGTCATGAAATCATGACAATTTTGCTTGCGCCTTCTCTCTCCTCGGCCATGTCGTGAAATCATGACAGTTTGGCATGCATTTTCTCTCTCCTTCGTTATGTCGCGAAATCGTGACAGTTTGGCATGCATTTTCTCTCTCCTCCGTTATGTCGCGAAATCGTGACAGTTTGGCATGCATTTTCTCTCTCCTCCGTTGTGTCGCGAAATCACGACAGTTTGGCATGCATTTTCTCTCTCCTCCGAGATGTCGCGAAATCGCGACAGAAAACATGTCGCGATATCGCGACAGTTTTCTTACTTGTCTTTTTCTTTGATTTTTTGAATCTGGGCCACTTCTGTCTTCTCGAAAATTCACTGTACATGATCTGACTGACCTCTGAACTCCTGTCCACTGCATCAACTGATCTATCTGTCTCGTGTTGACAACAATGACAATACTTTTGCTGCACCTTGCTCAACAATCTCCCCCTTTGGAATTGTTGGCAACACTCATGCACTCTCCTGTAATTCTTCTCCCCCTTTGACAATAATACCAAAGGGTTGCTACAGACTCCCCCGAGTCTATGCACACCATTCTCAGACAAATATTGTTATAGTTAGCAAAAATCATAAATATAAGCAAAACTATAAACATAGGCATAAATGCTCCCCCTGAGAATGTGATCCCAAATGATAGTCAGTTCTTGGGAAATGTGACCACTCCCAACTTACTCCGAAGGTACTCAAAAACTTCCTTGGGCAATGGTTTTGTGAATATATCAGCTACCTGCTCTGTAGTTGGAACAAAATCCAATTTGACCTCTCCTTCTGCAACTTTATCCTTCAAGAAGTGATACCGGATCGCAATATGTTTGGTTCGAGAATGCATAACCGGATTCTTGGATATGTTGATAGCACTAGTGTTATCACATTTAATTGAAATTGGCTCTTTGAAGTGAATACCAAGATCTTTCAAAGTTTGTCTCATCCATAATATCTGTGTACAGCATGTTGTTGCTGCAATGTATTCTGCCTCTACTGTGGATAGAGAGACTGATTCTTGTTTCTTGCTGTGCCATGCTACCAACTTGTCTCCAAGATAAAATGCTCCTCCATTGGTACTCTTTCTGTCATCAATACATCCTGCCCAATCTGCATCGGGAATATGCAATCGAGTGAAGTCTTTACCTTTTGGGTACCACAACCCATAATCCATAGTACCCTTGAGGTACCTGAAAATCCTCTTTACAGCTGTCACATGAGTTTCTTTGGGACTAGCCCGAAATCTTGCAACCATGCATACTGCCTGTAATATATCTGGTCTAGTGGTCGTTAAATACAGTAGGCTTCCAATCATAGACCTGTACATTGTTTGATCTACATCTGGAGATTTGTCATCCTTGCTCAACTTGCAACCTGTTGTCATGGGAGTGCTGACAGGTTTACTATCCTCCATTGTGAACTTTTTCAACATTTCTTTCACATATTTTACTTGAGAGATAAAAATGCCCTTTTCACTTTGATTGACTTGCAGTCCGAGAAAATAAGAAAGTTCACCAATCATTGACATCTCAAATTCTATCTTAATTTTATTTGCTATGTCTCTACAATATTCATCCATGCTATTGCCAAATATTATATCATCTACATAAACAACAAGTACAATAAGCTGGCCATGCTCTGTTTTGATATATAAATTGTTGTCCACCATACCTTTCTTGAACCCCTGTTTAATAAGATAGTTATCCAGCCTTGCATACCATGCTCTGGGTGCCTGTTTCAGACCATACAATGCTTTCTTTAACCTGCAAACAAAATCTGGATTGTCACCGAGTTGGAAGCCATCTGGCTGTTCAATGTAAACCTCTTCTTCCAATTTTCCATTCAAAAATGCTGATTTTACGTCCATTTGATATACTTTGAAATTTTTATGGACTGCTAAAGCCAGAAACATTCTGATTGCCTCTAGTCTGGCTACTGGTGCAAAGGTTTCCTCAAAATCAATGCCTTCAACTTGAGCATAGCCTTTACAGACCAATCTTGCCTTATTTCTGACAACCTGTCCGTCTTCATTTAATTTATTTCGAAAAATCCATTTAGTGCCGATTATGTTTTTATTTGTTGGCCGTGGTACTAATTCCCAGGTTTTGTTTTTCTCAATCTGATCTAGTTCTTCATTAATTGCCTTCATCCAACTTTCATCTCGTGCTTGCTTCAACAACATTTTTAGGTTCAATGCTGGATAACGAGAGAATAGTTCCGTACTACTGCTCTTCTTGTCTGAATACCATCTGTGGGGTCCCCAATAATCTGTTCTCCGGGATGATTTTTTTCGCATTACTGCTTTGAATTTCTTGTTTTCTTCTTCTTTTGAGTCAGTTTTTAAATCATCTGGGTCAATTTTTTGATTCTCTTCTGTTTCCTTTTCTTCATCTCCTTCAATGACTTCTTCATAAATAGGGTAGTTTTCTTGATACGTAATTTCTCGTTCTCTACCTTCATCAACTTTAACATCAGCACTCTCAACAATTTTCTTTAGCCTCTTGTTGTAACATGTGTAGGCTTTGCTTTTTGTTGAGTAACCAAGAAAAATACCTTCGTCAGCTCTATCTTCAAATTTATCGAGATTATCTTCGATCCGTTTGATGTAGCACTTGTTGCCGAACACTTTGAAATATCTTGTTGTTGCCTTTCTGCCGAACCACAGCTCATAAGGTGTTTTGCTTTCATGCGGCCTTAGCATGCACCTGTTTTGAATGTAAACTGCAGTATGGACTGCCTCTTTCCAAAATCTGTCAGCTATTTTGTTCTCAGCCAACATTGTCCGTGCCATTTCCTGCACTGTCCTGTTCTTCCTTTCTACAACACCATTCTGCTGAGGTGTCCTTGCTGCTGAAAACTGTCTTCTGATCCCATATTTTTGATAGTACTCTGCAAACTCTTCTGAAATAAACTCTCCTCCTCTGTCTGATCTTAGGCATTTAATTCTTTTTCCAGTTTGATTTTCAACCTATTTTTTAAAAAATTTGAACATCTCAAAGGCATTTGATTTAAGCTTTAAAAATAATACCCATGTCATTCTGGAGTAATCATCTATGAACAACATAAAGTATTTGTCACCGTTTATGCTTTGTGTTCTCATGGGTCCACACAAATCAGTATGAATTATCTCCAACGGTTTCTTGGTGAAGTATTCCTTTGATTTAAATGTGGATCTGGTTTGCTTTCCTTTTTGGCATGAAGCACAGATGCTATTTACTGGTTTGCCAATGGTTGGTATATCTCTTACTGCCCTTTTTGAACTTATTTTTACCAGATTGTCAAAGCTAATATGACCGAGCCTCTTGTGCCACAGCCAATTTTCATCTTCCTGTCCAATCAAGCATGTTCCTTCTACAGTTTCTGAGAGAGTATATAGATTTCCAGAAGTCCTCGATCCGAGTAGCTATCGGCTTCCCACTGTGTGCTTTTCTCACTTCACGACCCTGCTTCTTAAAAATGACTTCATGACCTCTGTCACGGATTTGACTTACACTCAGTAAGTTGTGCTTTAAACCAATCACAAACAGAACTTCCTTGGAATTGATCTTTCCATCACTTATCTTGACTGATCCTTTGCCAACTATCTTGGCTCCATCATTATTTCCAAACTTCACAGAGCCTCCTTCATATTTCTGTAAATTTTCAAATTTTTGTTTATCTCCTGTCATGTGATTGGAACATCCACTATCCAATATCCATGGTGCTGATTTGTTCTGTGCTTTGAATGTTGTCTGTACAATCAATGATTCCTTTTCTTCCTTGAGTTGCTCCTTTTCTTTCCATTCTGATTTGACTGCAGTTTTGGTCACTTGTTTAGACTTTTCTTTGTCAGTGGCCTGTGCATGTTTTTCTGGAAATTTTTTGTTTTGCTTTAAACTGTTTGGTTGAGTTCTTCTTCCCTAAAATTTATTTGCTGCATATGTGCTTCTACAGTTTCTTGCAATGTGTCCAAAGTTATGACAGTTATAGCATTCTACAACATACTCCATCAAGGGTGAAAATGCATTTCTACTTGTGAAATTTCTTTGTCCTATATTATAAATGCAATCTGAAATCTTATGACCGTAAGTATTGCATTTAAAACAATAACCAGAAAAGAAATGATTAAACCTGGGAGTTGGTCTTTGCCAATTTGTAGTAGGAGTCACAAATTTTCTTCTCCTTTGATGTGTGACTTTTGTGAATCCCTCATTGTCAGCACTCTTCTCGTGCCTGGCATTGTTGCTTTCTTTAGCATGATTCGATTTTCTTTGGTCAATCTTGATCTTATCTTCTTTCTTTGCTGGTTCTGCAGTTATGGCTTTTGATCCACTTGAAGATTCTCCTTCGACAAACCCCAAGCCGAATTTGATGCCTGTGGTCCTCTGACTATTTATGATTTTTTCAAGTTGTGCAGAACTTCCTTCAAGTTTGTGATAGCAACTCAATTTTTGATTCTGTTCTTCTAGCCGTATTCTTAAACCATCAATTTCTTCTTCCAGTTTGTTGCACTCATCTATTTTCATGGTTAATTTTACTTCAAGTTCTTCAGACATTTTCTTAAATTCCTCTGTCTGTATTTTCAAACTGTTTATTATGTCATTGGCATCCTCTAGTTTTCTTGAAAACTTTTTATTCTTTTTCCTTTCTACACTCAACTCTTCAAGTGCAGCAACCAACTCTCCTTCCAGATATACTTCAGCCTCATCCTTAAAGTTTTCATCACCTTCCTGATTTTCTTCTGTTCTTTCTTCTTCAAGTGCCATGAACAGAGCTTCACCTGTTTCTTCTTCAGAATCCTCACCTGAGCTTTCTTCAGAAGAGTTGACATTCTTGGATATGAAGCTTTTCTTCTTGAAGTTGTTCTTTCTAAAATTTTGTTTCTTCTTCCAGTCACCTTTTTCTTGGTGTGACCCTTCACCATTTTTGGTTTTCTCATGCATTGGACATTTAGCTGCAAAGTGACCGACTCCTCCACAATTGAAGCACTTAAATGGTAACTTTCCTCTATACTTTCCTTTTCCCTTTGTAAGTTTTCGAACAAAGTTAGCTTCCGTTTCATCCTGTGTCTCTTCATCCTCAGATTCTTGTTCAGCTTTTATATTTTTGTGTGCTTTAAAAGCAGCTTCTCTGTCTATGGGCTTAGTTTGTCCTATTCTCATTTCGTATGCAGTCAAGGAACCATGCATCTCATCCATGCTAAAATTGTTTAGATCTTTCGCCTCTTCTATTGCAGAAACTTTAGAGTTAAATCTTTTGTGAAGAGTTCTGAGAACCTTTTTCACGACAACTGCATCTTCAATTTCTTCACCGAGTCCTCTGATTGCATTAATGATTCCATTGACTCTCAGCATATAGGCCTCTATGTTCTCATCTTCATTCATTTGTAATGCTTCGAACTGAGCTCGATGAGTTTGCAGCTTGGCTTCCTTGATCTTGTTGTCTCCTTCATGGATGCTCTTCAGTTTATCCCACATGTCTTTTGCCGATTTACAGCTCATGACTCTTATCAGTTCACTGTCTACTAGCCCACACATTATGGCATTCTTTGCTTTGGAGTTATTCTCAAACTTTTTCTTCTCGGCAGTATCTGTTGGAGGAGTAGTGGGTGTTGTGTATCCACTTTCTACTGACTCCCAAATGTCGTATCCCAACGCACTCAGATATGTCTGCATCCCGAGTTTCCAGAATGAGTAATTAGTTCCATCGAACAAGGGAGCTTTGTTGGATGAGAATCCTTCACCACCTGCCATTGTGTTTCTTCCAAGATCACCTTAGCTGATTAAGCTTGTTCAAGAAACTTGGCTCTGATACCAATTGATATTCTCACAATGACACTGAGAGGGGGGGGTGAATCAGTGTAGCTATTAAAATTCAAATCTACAGCACTTAAATCTGAAGCAAAGAGAACTTGAAAATAGGTAAAGCAATTTTCACAAGAGAGCACACCACAACACACAATATAACGAGGTTCACCAATTTGGCTACTCCTCAAAAATGACTGCTTGGACTCCAATCCAAATCCAGCCTTTGCAAAACACCAATTTTACAAACACTTTACCAGCATCCACTGGAAGGAGCACCAACCCCTTAATTTTCTGCTGCAACAGATAGGAGCACCAACCCCTAATACCAAGCACCAACTTGGACTGCAATTCTGAGTTATTACAATGACATAAAAATGCCTTCACTATTTACACGACCCTCACTGGTCTGCAATTAAACAAACTCTGCACACTCTCACGGCTCTGCTTATTTCTCTCTCGGCCCTCTTCTAACCCTCTTTACGTAGTAATTTCTCACTTACAGCAGCAACCTGATTCTCTGTGCGACTGTCTTTTTATAACCCCTTTTTCTCATCGAGACTCCTCGTCTTCTATGACTTTTGGAATCCTGCATGCGGTCGAATAACATTCTCCCGACTATTCGAATTCTTTTCTATGCGTGCATGCATTTTTTATTCTACTTATGCGACTGTTCGAATCTTTTTCTATCCGTGCATGCATTTTTTGATTCTTCTTATGCGGTTGTTCGAATGCATTTTTTGATTCTCCTTATGCGATTGTTCGAATGCATTTTTCGATTCTTCTTATGCGGCTGTTCGAATGCATTTTTTGATTCTCCTTATGTGATATTGAATGCATTTTCGATTCTTGTATACGATGTTCGAATTCTTTTTCTTCGATGTTTTAAAAAAACTTGCATGATTTCTAATTATTATCGCACTTGTAACCGTCGCACTAACTCCAATTAACATTTCTAATTATGGCTCCCTGCTTTTTCTCTATTACTGCCCCTTTAATTGTAGTTATGTTCCAGTTAATTGTCAGTAAGCGTGTTGTTGCCACCTGTCACGAAATCGTGACACTTCTATCTCTTTGCACTCTTCTCGCCTTCTACCCACGAAAACATGACATGTCACGATATCGCGACACTTTTCGCCTCTTGTTACGCTTCTCGGCTTCACCCAGTGAAAACTCGACATGTCACGAAATCGTGACACTTTTCGCCTCTTGCTACTCTTCTCGGCTTCACCCAGCGAAAACTCGACATGTCACGAAATCGTGACACTTTTTGCCTCCTTGTCCACTTCTTCGCTTGCACCCGCGAAAACTAGACATGTCACGAAATCGTGACATCTTTCGCTTCCTTGCACTCTGCTCTGCCTGCACTAGCGAAAACCTGACATGTCATGAAATCGTGACATCTTTCGCTTCCATACACTCCTCTTGGCTTCAACCAGCAAAAATAGAACATGTCACGAAATCGCGACATCTTTCTCTGCCTTGTGCCTTTCTGTCTTTCGCCCGTGAAAACGGAACATGTCACGAAATCGTGACATCTTTCTCATCCGTACACTCTTCTCCGCAAGCCCCAACGAAAACCTGACATGTCACGAAATCGCGACACTTTTTCTCCTTGGCACTTCTTCTTCGAACCTGTCACGAAATCGTGACACTTTTTCTCCTTAGCGCTTTTCATCTCGCGAAATCGTGACACTTTTTCTCCTTAACTTTCTCGTCGAACCTGTCACGAAATCGTGACACTTTTTCTTCCGTACCATCCTTCTTGCAAATTGTCACGAAATCGCGACACTTTTCTTTGCGAGCTCCTTCTCTCTGAACATGTCACGAAATCGTGACAGTTTTTCCACTTGACTTCTTTTCTGCCACCATGTCGCGAAATCGCGACAGTTTTCTTTTCTTTCTTCTTGACATGTCACGAAATCGTGACATCTTCTTTTCTAGCTTTTCACCATGTCGCGATATCGCGACAGTTATCCTTGCGCTTTCTCTCTCTTCGGCCATGTCGCGAAATCGCGACAATTTTGCTTGCGCCTTCTCTCTCCTCGGCCATGTCGCGAAATCGTGATAGTTTGGCATGCATTTTCTCTCTCCTCCGTTATGTCGCGAAATCGTGACAGTTTGGCATGCATTTTCTCTCTCCTCCGTTATGTCACGAAATCGCGACAGTTTGGCATGCATTTTCTCTCTCCTCCGTTGTGTCGCGAAATCGCGATAGTTTGGCATGCATTTTCTCTCTCCTCCGAGATGTCGCGATATCGCGACAGTTTTCTTACTTGTCTTTTTCTTTGATTTTTTGAATCTGGGCCACTTCTGTCTTCTCGAAAATTCACTGTACATGATCTGACTGACCTCTGAACTCCTGTCCACTGCATCAACTGATCTATCTGTCTGTGTTGACAACAATGACAATACTTTTGCTGCACCTTGCTCAACACTATAATAGGTAGGAAGTTATGCATTATTGCTTGGCAAGATTTGAACCTGGGTCTCTTTGAAAGTTGAGGAATATATCTGATTGAGCTAATTCCATTTGATGGCAAGAAACACATCTTAATATGTAATAGATAAAAAAATTTCTCACTAGAAGAACTTAAAGAAATAATAGTGAAAGAAGGTGATTTACTCAATGTAGTTTCACTTTTCATTAAGATCTTGATAAATGGAGCAAAGGATGTGGTAAGAAAGTTCACCAAGATATTATAAAATTGGTTGAGCATTGCCTATTATCAATATCTTTTATATTTAAAAGAGAATTTTATGAACAAATAGGAGTAGTGATGGGATCACCACTATCCATGGTAATGGTTAATCTTTTCATAGAGGATTTTAAAAGAAGAGCATTGGATCATTATCCATTAAAACTAGATGGTGAGGTAGATTTATAGACCAAATTTTGGGTAAATTGTATCATGGATGGGAAAATTAGAAATTTTTTTGACTTAATATTCTATCAAAATAATATAACATTTACCTTGGAAAAGAAAGAAAGAAAACAAATACCTTTCTTGGATGTCCTAATTCACAAGAAATAAGATAGTGCATTAAGCCTTGGTGTATATAGAAAAAAGACCCACATCATCATCTAGTTCAAAATATGGTAACGCTTTATATGTTACAATTAGGGCGTATAGGATCTTTGATATAGAGAATTTATAACATGAAATATCCTTAGGTGTCCATCATGCACTTGCCTGTTAAAATGTTATCCTCTTTGGTATCAAATTGACTAATCTAAGAGAAAACATTGATGAAGAAGAGACTAAAGGAAATGATATTAAGGGTGAAGAAGAATAAGAAGAGATGAAGAGAAACAAGGTGGTGTAGAGGGAGAGAGTTGATTTTAAGTACTCAACTTTCTAACTAATAAGGTGAGATTGCTTATTGATTCAAAAGCCCTGATAACTAGGAGATGAAACATAGAGGTCAACCAAGGTAGCAATTGAAGTTCCAATAAAGCAATCAATACCCATAACTTATCTTATAAGGGTCCTCAAGGATAGTGGATATACAAAAATCATATATATAAGCATTTAGAAGGACTAAACAACAAAAGAAAAAGAAAAATAAAGATTCGAAATACATCATAATTACTTTACCATATATCTAATGGACATTTGAAAAATCAACAAGAATTTTAGAGATACAATTTAGATCAACTTTGATGTCTATTATTTCATTGAGAGAAATGTTTGACATATCCAAAGATAAGGTAGATTTTAAATTTTATAAGGGTGTCTATACAATTCCTTGTTTGTGTAGGGTGTCATGCATTGGTGAAATATGTAAATCCATAAAAATTAGGTTGAAGGAATATTAGGTAAATATTCAACACAACAAATTTGCTAAATCGATATTAGGGAAGATTTCCTTTTAAATGAGTCACCATATTTGTCTAGATGAAGACAAATTGTTAGCAAAATAAAATCACTAGTGTAAGAGAACAGTAAAACATACCTTAAAAGTCAACAAAGAGGATTGTTTTAAGCTCAACGTGTCATGTAAACCTCTAGTCCATCATATAATAGAAGCTTGTAAAATTTATGTTGTTATATATAGAATTAAACAGGCAAAGGGGATATGGCTATATTGCTAAGAGTTTGAATAAATTTCTAATTAAAGGTCCATGGTTGTATGAAGATTTGAATTTTACATAGTGTTTTTTTTTATATAGTTAGCTTTGGCCATACCCTTATATTATTGGACATACATAACATTAGTAAACCCTTCGGTTCTCTTTATATTTAATATGATGTGGTTAAAAAAGGAAAACATCCATATATTAGTAAAAGAGTGGTTGAATGCACTAAAAGTCTCGAAAGAAACAACCATGTATAAATTAGCTTGGAAATTGAATAGGGTCAAATGCAATCTTAAGGATGGAATAAGGCTTTTGACAATATTTTAAAAGGTACCTAGACTAAATAAGTTAAAATGAAAATAATACAACAAGCCATATAGGAAGATGAATATATTTAGAATTGAATGACAAGGAAAAAGAGTTTCTGAGAGACCTTCAACACATTTACGCTAGGGAGGAGGTATACTAACAAAAAAAACCTAGAGATATGGTTAAAAGAAGGGGATAGAAACTTAAAAATTTTCCACCAAGCCACTATCTACTATAGAAATATCAAATTTTTTCAAAATTTAATTAAAGTAGATGGATATACCACTACAAATATGGAGGAGGTTAGGATGAAGATAAAATGCTATTTGAAATCCATGATTGCCTTAAAACCGTCGGATGAACAAACTTAGGTAACCATCCTCAATTTAATTCCTAAAGTTACCATGAAAGAACAAAATCAACTTAATCTATAATTTCCTCAAATGAAACCTTAAGCAGATCCTTTGAACACTTAAAGGGCTTCTTGACTTAGTTCCGCTTGGAACGTGACAAAACTAGTCACTAGTCATTTGTAAACCCTATATTTTAGCAAAGAATATACTCTTCTATGCTGAAAAATACTCACATGTACCAAGAATAGTATGGATAGTCCATGAAGAATTTGATACATTACTTTAAAACTATTATAAATCCAATTGTTTACTATTGTTGTTATATATAGCTCAAACTTGTTAGTTTCTACGCATGAAACCATGCAAACCACGTAGAATGAAGTGGAATGCAACCAAAATTATGAAGCAATAGTTAAAACACACTCATAGTAGTAATGACAGTGATTTATAGTAGGGAAAAATCTCAGTAGAAAGAACACCCAATATTCAATCAAACAAGCTTCATATTCTTGCATAAAACAAATAATGCACAAGAGATATTGGTCATCATCTTGGCCTTAAATGATATGTACAACTACTATGCACTTGTTTTAAACTTTGCATGGTTCTTCTCAATGTCTTCTTGCTATTGATAGAAATCACTTTTCCCTACTCCTAGCCCCTTAAAACTCCCTTCTGCTTCTTTGTCTAGGATCAAATAAGCCATCTCTAGTCTCTTCCACTTCCATATCCAAAAGTGTAATTTGTTAAACTAGTCGAGTGCTAGACAAGTTTCATTAATAAAAATGTGAATTTATATAATGAAGGTGAGGTAGTTGATTCAGATAACTAATTGTCAACCACCTATTTGGGTGCAACTCCTAAATATCTAATTCTAACTATATTACACGATGTAATAAATTCATGACATTCCTCCCAATTATATCATACTTCAAATATCTAATTCTAACTATATTACACGATGTAATAAATTCATGACATTCCTCCTTCAACAAATTACACAATTCAAAAATATCATAGACTAGGACACATTAGTCCATGATTTATATCATTGTGAAAATGGACAAAATTAACTGCTCACCTCAACGGGACTGACCACACTAGACTCAAACAAGGATAGGGACAAACACAACTATCCAATTTTTTACATCACAAGTGGATAGGAACACAAATAATATCCATCTACACAGTTGTAAACAAGGGCACACTCTATCTATCTACAAAATCTCTATGATTAGGGACAATCAACCAATCATAGGTACAATACTTTGTTTGTGAATAGGGACACACACAACCACTCACAAGAGCATATGCAAATAGGGATAAACTTTACTATTTGCAAAAAAACAAGGTTTTCACTTCTCTTGAATGAAGCATTCTCTTTAGTAGACAATGTAGTCTAATTCAATATTCAAAATGGATCACAATTGGGTCAATCATATGACACTCCCAAGCTAAACAAAGTTTGTGAACGTGTGGCCTTCAAATGTCTTTAGCATCTTTCTTCAATAAAATGCTTGCATTAGGCTTGAAAAATGCTTTTCAACAAATATAAATATAACTATAATATACAAGAGGCAAGTAGTCAAATAATTTAAAAAACTTGTAAAATTAATTTTAAAAATTTAAATATCATCATTTAAATAACTTGACTTCATTTATCTTCAATCAACAGCAAGGATTCATCAACCTTCAAACAATCAAACCTCATCATAACTTCATTGCTTCAAAAAACTTGACATATAAATATGCCTATATTTTGCAATAGAAGAGTAGTCAAATAATTAAAAAATGCAAAATTAATTTTAAAAATTTAAGTTTCATCATGACTTCATTTATCTTCAATAAAACAATCAGCAACAAAGACTAAATGACATCATTTATCTTCAATCAACCAATAAGCAGCAAAGGTTCATCAATCAAACAATCAACAATAACCATTAAATGACTTCATTTATTTTCAGTCAAACAATCAACAATAACCATTAAATGACTTCATTTATTTTCAGTCAAACAATCACCAACAAAGACTAAATGACTTTCATTTATCTTCAATCAACTTCCTTTATCCTCACTGAAACAAACAATCAACAACAAAGACTAAATGACTTCATCAATCAAACAATCACCAACAAAGACTAAATGACTTTCATTTATCTTCAATCAATTTCCTTTATCTTCACTGAAACAATTAAAATGACTAAATGACTTCATTCATCAATCAAACAATCAGCAACAAAGATTAAATGACTTCATTTATCTTCAATCAAACAATTAGTAGCAAAGACTAAATGACTTCATTCATCAATCAAACAATCAACAACAAAGACTAAAAGCCTTCATTCAAACAATCAGTAGTAAAGACTAAATGACTTTATTTATGTTTAGTCAACCAATCAAAAACAAAGACTAAATGACTTTTTCAATCAACCAATAAACAACACAGATTCATCAATCAAACAATCAACAACAAAGACTAAATGATTTCATTTATCTCTAATCAACCAATCAGCAGCAAAGATTCATGAAAACTAAGTGATTTCATTTATCTTCAATCAACCAATCAGCAGCAAAGATTCATCTACAACAAAGACTAAATGACTTCATTTATCTTTAATCAAAATCAATCAATCAGCAGCAAATAATTTCATTTATCCTCAGTCAACCAATCAGCAGCAAAGATTCATCAACAACAAAGACTAAATGACTTCATTTATCTTTAATCAAAATCAATCAATCAGCAGCAAATAAATTCATTTATCCTCAATCAACCAATCAGCAGCAAACATTCATCAACAACAAAGACTAAATGATTTCATTTATCTTCAAACAACCAATCAGCAGCAAAAAAATATTATTTATCTTCAATCAACCAATCAGCAGCAAAGATTTATCAACAACAAAGACTAAATGATTTCATTTATCTTCAAACAACTAATCAGCAGCAAATGATTTCATTTATCTTCAATCAACCAATCAGAAACAAAGATTCATCAACAACAAAGACTAAATAACTTCATTTATCTTCAATCAACAACACAAAGACATTTATCTTCGATCAACCAATCAACAATAAAAAAAATTCGTGGAACCAATCAACAATAAAAAAAAATTCATCAACAACGAAGACTAAATACTTTATTTGTCTTTAACATCAAAGACTAAAGACTTCATTTATCTTTAATCAAAAGATCTATCGACCTTTGAACAGTTAAACGAAAAGATATCAACTACTCCTCATGATGCTTGCCATGTAAATTCAAGATAGAAAATTTTAAATAGGAAACAATACAGCCCTCAACATATGTTGGATAAATAAAAACATCTTTCCTTCTAAAAGGATAAATGTACCAAGCACAATGTACTTTGAGCACTAGGAGTTTGTCTGCATGCAAATACGATCTGTGTTGATTATTCCAACTGAATGTCTCAGAACAAACTATGCCTTCGAAATAAGCGACACTCCCTCGTCATTAAAACAGAGAAACAGAAGAGAAGGACATTGTGATAATACCTTGACATACAGGCATTTATTTATTTATTTTTACAGCCGCTTATGAATTGTCTTCTTCAGGTCGCGGAATGTCTTCCTTCGTCCTGGGCTGCACCATGTGCCAATGTCTGTCTTTCACTGCGATTTCTGGAGGGCATCCAAGCTTCAGAAAGATGGCCTTCATTTGACAGCGGTCTTGGATGGCCCTTAGTTGCATGACGGCCTACACGGGACGGTCCATGTATAACATTTCAGATGGCCAGCGTTAGATGGCCTCTTTCTAAGACAGGTCGGACAACTTGAAATCTTTCTTCAGACGGCCAATTATCTCCACTTGGGACGGCAAACTCCATTAGACAATCCTTCAACATTGTTCCTGTCAACCTGTAGTTCTTGTCACCAACTCAGACATGAATGGCTTCATTCGTTGACGTTCTTGTGTGCTTATTGTTTAGATGACCTGCAAAAATAAACAACCAATAACAAGCAAAATGACCTCTCTCCTCCACATCTCTTCAACTGCTCACGATGTCGAGGGGACTCCAGACTCTAGAGTGACATCTCTTTGTCTTCACTCTTGACTGAAACTTTAATCAGGAACAAAATTAAGTTAGAAGATTCCTATAGTTGCCTTGTCTTTGGTTTATTCTTCATTGAATGCAAGTCCTTTCAAGTATCATCCATTAAAACACCTCAAAAAACAAGCAGACTTGGACAACCTCCAAGCAAGCCCACATTACACGTCTTGCGCACAGTTTTTTTTTTTCAAATGACCCAACAAATCAAATAAGTTTTCCAGAAATGGCCTGCAAGCATAAGTACTCTCGTACACGTTGCACCAGCAGGGTGTTGAACAAAATTTTATACAATGAAGATGAGTTGGTTGATTCGATAACTCAAAATTTTATACAATGAAGATGAGTTGGTTGATTCGATAACTCAATTTGAACCACTATTGGGATGCAATTCCAACATATGTAATTCTAACTATGTTATCATGTAATGAATTTATAATACAACTAACGTTTATTGTTTGAGGATCTTACAATTGTGGGGAACTTATGTGTTATGTTTCTCCCTTACACATAATTTTCTTGACACTTGCCAGTTCACCTTTTGCCAAATGATATTAGTCATTCGTTACCTAGACTGTTTCTTGGACTTCAAACAAATTAATTTAGATCTGAAATTTGATGGAAAACTGTAAAACCATGAAAAGAACCTTTAGTTAATTTTTTTTTTTTTTTAAATGTTTGACGCTAGAGAAAATAGGACTATACAATAGAATGAGTTTTATCGTTTAGACTAAACAAATGAATGTATTTAAGCATTAAATTTATACATAAATAGTCTTCTAAGTCCTCTTATTTAAAAAAATAATCAATTTTGTTGATTTATGCCTAATATATATATATATATATATATGAGAGAACCGGTAACTTCCCTTCATTTTCTACTATTAGACCTAGGTTCAAATCCTTGGAGCTGCCTCTATAACCTTACTTCACCTCGTTATTCGCAATTCGCCATGAGGGAGACCATCGGTGGCTCAGAACCCTTGGGACTTACTTATACCTAAAATATTACTTAATGGCCTCAACTTTTTTTTCTTTTGATGGAGTCAAAATGATTGATTTTGAGATTAGAATAGTAGAGCATTCTTCATGATGTCAAGAACTTCCTTCTAAAATAGTAAAATTTCATTACAATGCAACTTGAATTGAAAGAGTTACATCCAAAACACGATGCTACCCTATTTTAAAATCTTGTTGGGTCAATGTCACTTAGTTGTTCATCCTTGTTGATGATCCTTAATGCTTTGATGATTGCATTATTGAACTGAAGTACATTATATACCCAATATAGTGTAACCTCTTGGCATATATGAGGACAATAACTAAAATTTACCTAACCTGGACTCATCGACCTTGTGAGTGGTAGTTATAACCACTTCTTATCCTCATGCCACTAAACTATGATAGTAATAATTCCTAACATTCCCCCCTTATTACATCATAATTAGAGTTTCTTGGAGAGGAAATTTTGAAATGCTTCAAGCTTAATACATGCAAGTGGCTTGATAATTATGTCTGTATTTTGTTTCTAAGTAGGACAAAACTTGAGTTCTGGCTCTTGGCTCTGACTCTTGGAAATGGCTCTAGCTCCGGCTCTAGCTCTAGATCTAACACTTTGCTCTGGCTCTTGGCTCTTGGTTCTTGGCTCTACCTCTAGCTTTGAAACAAAGGGAAATTTCCCCCTTAATACATCATGATCCAAACATGGATAGGATTACTTGCAATAGTGGGAATGGCCTCACTATGCTTCTTCAATGGGAATGGCCTCACTTAACACTTAACCAAGGATAGGTATAAATTCTTCTATCCATGGTTCAAGGATTGAGATTCATACACCCAATCATAGATAATCAATCAGATTGATCTTGACTGATTTTTGTCTTCTTGTGAATGAAGACAACCATTCACTTTAAGTGCAACATGGAACTTTATTTGTCTCTCTACTTTCAACTATTAGTTTTCTTTGCTTCTTTAACCAAGAGTATCCTTAGCCTTCTCATCCTACCATATTGTATGGATAACTAGTAACTGCAACCGACAGGTGTAATAGAGATGATCACTGCTTACAAGGTTCACTTTTTTGTTTTTGCATCAAGCCTTCATTTTTCTAAGTCCTTGCATAATCTTTGGTTGCTTGGTGCTTATTGGGTAAAAGTAAACTGAGGGCAGTGATGAACATTGGGAAGAATTAATATTTCCTTCCCCCCTCAATGTGAACTCTGTACTTGCACGATATTAAGAAGTCTTGGGTACCACTGATCATGCACTCCTATTACATAACTAATTATTCATCAAATATAGTTTTAGTATGTATTGTGTCCATACTGATCATTCCCTTGTGAATAGGGACCACAACTATTCACAAAGGATCAATTCTTGAATCAATTCAAGAAATATGTCCCTCCTCCAAAGTCTTCATGGAGAGTATATTTGTCATGTAGTTTGCTTACATCTGTTGTTGATGAGCCCTTGTGCTGTAACAAGTGTTCTGCTGTCATGCGCCCTTGATGAGCCCTTATGCTGTAACAAGCTAATTTCCTGATCTGTCACTCATCCATCCAAAGTGTTTGGTCGCTAATCATTGGGGGATCTCACAGTTCAAGCGGTCTTTCCTTTGAAGAGAAGGTCCCTACTTTCATAGGGTTCAAGGCTCCCTTCACCCAATCTAATGATTGAAGATCTCGATTTTAGTGGAACTCCTACAGTTCATTCTGAATCTGATTCAGAGCCTCCTGCAACCCTTCATTGGTTCTTTCCCATAGATGGCAGTACCATTGTTTCTTCATCCTCGTACTGATTTACTATTCATCTTTATACTTCCTAGCAAGCTTGCTTTGGACATGATTACAGTTTTAGAGCAAGTTCACTTTCCCATTTTTCCACTACTCCAATCATAAATCCCCCATCTGGAAGGATATTTTTAGGCAGCCCTATTAATATCAACTTTGATACATATGTGTGCATAAACCGCATACTGCTTATGGTTAGTAACTCTCCCAAGTAATTAACAAAAGACGCCCACTCTCCCTACCCCACAAACAGAATTCCAGAGGACGTAAATTCATAGTTAATTTGTGAAACCGGCACCACGTAACAGCAGCTAAAGGCCCCTACCGACTCTTTTTAAAAGGTGCAAATGCATAATTAATTTCTGAAGCTGGCACCACGTTTCAGCAGCTAAAAGTGCCTGCCCTGACTCTTTTCAAAGGCTACAACACTGGACTTTCCAGAAAGTCACCAATCCCACTACTCCAGCCCAAGCATGGTTAAATGTGGAGATTTACTGGGATCCTGTGCACCGATGCCAGTATGATGGCACCAAAAATACGTAGACATCCACAATGAACGGCACAAGAAGTTTTCTTTCCTCAGATTAAAACCTGAAAAATGGAAACGCAAAAGGCCATCATGTTTTAATAAGTACAATTAAAAACACATTATCTAGTTAAAATGTTGGAGAAGCTGACATCAAAATATTTTTCAGTGCTATAGTCAGTTTGTATTCACCCTGTGACTGCTAGACTTCATTATTCTAATCTTTTAGCATTCTAGTAATTTAGATCAAGCCGTTAAGCTTGACTTAAATCAATGCATGAACACATGAATGGAGAAGACTCTCCTGGTCTAGGTGCATCTCTATTGAAATGTGCTCTATTTGGGTAGATATCAAGTATGGCGAGAAGCAGGTACAAAAATCTTTTGTTCCAGAAATTGAGAAAATTTGAGACAAAACATACAAAGCGTAAGAGATGGGTCCTCGGAAGAAGTTGATTTAAACGGACTCTTTGCATCCACTGCTACCATAACCCAAAAACAAACTGAAGAAAACCCTAAACATAGAGCACCCGATCATTCAATGCCATGTCAAGACTGAAGAGCCTCTTAAGTTGGCCATAGAACACTAAATCTGCAATGACTACAATTTCAACAAAAACCAGAATTTATTTAATGTAACTCCTATATAAAAGAAGGCTAAGCTTTCTCCAGTCCTACAAAAGTAAGGGATAAATTATAATTCATTTATCTAAGGCATCAAGTGCTTCGAGTAACTACATGCCCTTCAACTTTGTTGCAAGTTTCATTTTGGATCTGTGCTAAAGTCTACAGTTACAAATATCATTGTACTGCAGTCATGATCCAAAACTCGGAATTTTGATTGATCTAAAACTCGGAATTTTGAGGTAAGGAAGATCATGAAAGATTGCAATTCAGAAATAACAGATAATAATAACCATAACACAAAAATACCTATGCAAAATAGCCTAACGATTTTATTGCTAAACAAACAGAGTACAATGCAAGCATCTCTAAGAAGAGATGTGAGGCTATAACATTGCATCTGCTACACATGCTTTTTACAGTCAAGGATGCATCTTTCTTTATACAATAATTGGTGTGTTGGAATTCCACCGTATTGAATATGGAAGATCACCTGTACGGAAATGTGGTGGTCCACCTTCCTTGAGTTAGAAGGTCACCCATATGGAAATGTGATGATTCACCTTCCATGAGTTACAAAGTGCAAATTAAATGAAAATTACATGCATATGATTTGTTCTTTTGTGTTTTGTCTTCTATTATGTTTCAACATAGCTAGAGATGCATTTTAGCTACGAAAATCTAAAAATAGAAAACTACTATTTTTAGTAAGTATTTTATCTTGCATCTTTTAGGGCCTTCAGAGCACTTTTTCCACAAAGTTGCCTAGAGTTACCTATTGAATTTGTTGCTATCCCTCTCATCTTTCCAACGCTTCTTGAATGGATCAAAATGGAATCCCAAGTACAAAGTTATGTCCCTAACAGTGTAGTTAGGATCAAAAAATAGATTTTTGGGTACAAAGCCAAGCCCAAAAAAATGTCACATTCCTGGATTAAGTCACCAACAGATGCATCTTAAAGGTTAGATGCATTAGAATGATTAAGCTAAGAAGTTACTCTCTTAACTGTTATCTGAATCATTCTACCACTGAAGAAACAGACAGAAGACACTTGAATAATGATGCTTGTAAACTTCAACAAGCCCTTTGAACACAACTCTCAGTTCTCTTAAGACTTGTGCTATTATTGAAGAGGGTGTATATTATCTTGAAAAATATGAAAACAATAATATTTATAGACTAAATCAATAATGGCACTACAATTCTTTTAAAACCAAATAATTTGTAGAAACCATCTGGTAAAAGAGGACCATCAAAACAGGGGCCTAGAATGCCAAGCATGGCATTGCTGAACTGCAGTCAAAGTTTTACAAAATAAACTGCTCCTGTAATTCTTGTATACCTGTTTATTAATCTTATATCAATTCAGCAGATATTTAAGTTTTTACGTCTTTGGAAGCAAAAAATATAAGACACAGACATGGGACAACAATGACACAACAAGAATGCCTGCCGCAAGTGAAACCTAGAACATCTTTGCCATATGCACTTCAATTGACCACTGGACAACAGCTCAAAAGACCTGTAGGTGTCAAAATTTATATCAAAGAAAAACCATGCTGAAAATAAAACGGAGAAATGATCAGCAATTGGTGTATTCTGTTGTGACACTTTTCCAGCTCCTTTACTCAGTTGTGACACTTTTCGCAAGATTTCTAGGTTGATCAACATCATAACCACGAAGAACAGTAAGATGATATGCCAGAAGCTGTAAACATAAAAAGGAGCTTGAATCAGATAACAAAAGCAGAAAGCTAATTATTCTAGATGCTAAAAAATGCAAAGCGAGACAAATTATTTCACCAAACTGTAAAGATAATTGTTCCATATAATATATTCATGATACCTGAATCGGCAAACTAGCTTATGAACTCTGAGGACAAGTAAACGAGTATACCTGCAATGGTACAATGTTAATGATAGGCTGAAGGCAATCCTCCACTTGAGGAACCTCAATAACACGACAACCACCATTTGGGCACACCAAGGATGCCTCCCCCTGGGAGCACATCACAATCAAGCGTCCTTTACGCGCCTGAAGCTGTTGTATTACTGACTGTTGCTTGCTGTTCAAACATGAAATCTTTTCTTCAGGCTTCCTACAAACCAATGTTAAATTAAGAATAAGGTCATTGTGCAGAATTCAGGTCTTGCCTGAAAGATGCATCATGAGTAGCAATAACAATGATTGGAAGTGTCTCATCAACTAGTGCCAAAGGACCATGTTTCATTTCACCAGCAAGAATTCCTTCACTGTGCATAAGTGCTACTTCTTTGACTTTCAGAGCACCCTCCAATGCTGTAGCATAGTTGTAGCCCCGGCCAAACATCAGCAGAGACTGCTCGCTCATCAAGAGCTTCGCTAGTTCCTTCATTTCACCATCCAGGTTCAATACTTCTCTGACTTTGTCTAAAATTTGAAAGAGGGACAAGTATCTCAATGATAATATCAATTTTACAAGCTTGTGACAAGATTGAACTGAGATACCTCCTCTACCAATGCATATCATTTAGAATTCCCTAGGGATCATACTATACCTACTTGGCAAGTCAAAAAGGCCATCTAAAATTGTCTCCCTCCGTCCTTGACTTGAAATTGAATCCCCTCCAACAGCTAAAGCCAACATTGTCATTACTGCTATCTGACTTGTATATGCCTGTAGTAGATATAAAATTTTCCAGAGATATTTGATGAGAAAACATACTACATAAGGCAGAGAAAATGAAAAGGAAAAAAAGAAGAAAAGAAAAGACAAATCTGTGAAAGACTCAAGCATCTTGCCTTGGTACTAGCAACACCAATTTCACACCCTGCATTGATATGAACACCGCAGTGTGTCTTCCTTGCTATGGCACTGCCCACAGTATTTGTTATACCTACACATAATGCTCCTTTTTGCAAAGCATATTCTAGTGCCATTAATGTATCTGCTGTTTCTCCAGACTGACTGACAAAGACTGCAGTATCGTCTCTATAAATTGGTCCTTGCCTATCCAGTAAATCACTCGCAATCTCCATGGTGACAGGGACACCTGGTAATTCACGCAGTAAATAATGCACAAAACATTAACATATGTAAACATCAGAAGAAATCACTATTATTAAGATGTTCAAAAATGTTTATTCTGAACTGTCCAATGTCATAATTACATGTAACCTACCTGAAAGCTCTTCCACAATTGCTCTAGATGCCAAAGCAGCATTATAACTTGTACCACAGCCAATGAAAATGATTCGCCTGCAATGCCTGATTGTCCACAGATGATCTTTAAGGCCACCTAATAGTACACCTTTTAGCTTTGAGTCCTCTCCTCTTATTAGCCTTCCTCTCATTGTTGTCGTTAAGGACTCAGGTTGTTCATGAATCTCTTTTTGCATGAAATGCTCATAATTTCCTTTTTTTATTTGTTCGACTTCCATTTCTAAGATAGATAGAGCACGCTCTACAGAAGCAGGACGGGGCAAACGACCACTTTTCTTTGCTCTGTCAAAATCAAACTTAAATACAGAAATATCTCCATCCTACAATGTAAAAAGCTGATGATTATTATTTTTTTCTACTCCATGGTTTGTATTTCTTTGTTACCACACAAAATAACAAGAAAGCATACAAGGGTTTACAGGTCATGTCATTCACATGTGATCATTCATTTCTCATTGTCCTTCAAAAGTTTATAGCTGTAAGATCTTACTAGGCTAAAAAACACTCACGTAGCATACAGAAACTGATTTTACACAATCAGATTTCTCATCTCCAAATACTTTCAAACTTTTAAGAATAATTTGAAGAGAAACTTGGAAGAATGTGTTAAAAATGTAAAATTATATCAAATAAATGGCATAGGCATTTCATAGTATCAACTCAAATACACATGAAAGTGTCACTATGCCCTAAAATATTCAAAAGCAGAATATGTTCAATAAATTCTCTACACCCCAGAAAATACCCTGCCTGTTTTCCAAAGAACCGGTTGATGGGATACCTTAATATGAGCGACATCATTATCCTCAAGGATCATCACTTGTCTTGTGTGTTCAACTAATGCACTGGGATCACTTGCAAAGTAAAATTCCTTGGGTTTTCCATGCTCTGTTTTCTTTATAATTTTTCCATCATGAAATGATGATCCACTTCTGCCATCTTCTCCTATTTCCTACAAGCAAATATATAGTATCCACAATTATGATATGTAATCATACTGAACACAGATTTAAATAAAATAACATGTCATCAAATGGTATTAGTTCAATTGGTTAAATTCCATGACTTTCAAGGAGGAGACCCAGGTCTGAATCTTGCCAAGCAATACATACATAATAGTCAAGCTGTTATAATACCACTATGTGATCATGATGCAATACGGATGAGGTCCGTTTCAATCCCATATAACCAATTTAAAAAAATAAAATAAAACAGCATGTTAAAAGATGTGAGCAATCAGGTCGGAGATGTAGACCAATTGGTGCGGTGAAACCCCGTAAGGGGACGGATGCCCAGGGTTCAATCTCGGGCCTCACCGGACTGAATGCTTGTCCCTTTCCTGGTGCTTTCAGCGACGTTAAAGGTTTAAAATGAATGTGGCATGGTGGATTAGAGAAATAAGGAATTCTTGTTGTAAACAGGTCAGTGAGGTCATAGTGCCCCAGTTGAACAAGTACAGCTTGCAGCACTTCAAGACCACTCATCAGGGAAGTTCTCTGCTGAGTAGCAAGCTCAGATTAGCCAAGCGGACCCACTGTTTGCTTCTGGTATAGAGTTAAGAGTGAAGCTACTGTGCCCTTATTAACTGTACAGTAAAGAAGCTAATAATTGATAATGTATAACATTAGTTAGTCATCAGCATCCTTTGTTTACAATCAAAAGCACTGGTTGTTCACTATGCTCAATCACAGTGTGTGAATAGAGGAAAGCTTACCTTAACACCTAGTAGAAGTGGGCTCCCACGTTTACATGCAACCAACTCATTTGGGTAGTGTGGACTCTTGAAAATGAGAGCATATGCCCCTTCAAGATGACTCATAACCTCCATGACAATCTGTCTAAAGGGAACATTTTCCTTGTCTGCATACACCGACATCAAGCACAAAAAGTCTTCTAGAAATGTATACAAGTGCCAAAATAAACAATGACAAAACATTTCTGTTCAAATAATGAATATTTTCCAAATCAAGCATTTTGGTCACCTTCTCCACCTTTTAAATTCTGTTCTGTCAGCGTGTCGAAGACAAACTTTGCAAGCTTTGGAATTACTTCTGTGTCAGTATCCGACTCAAACTCAAAACCATGTCGAAGCAGAGTCTCCTTCAAAACCTTAACCACAGTAGAGGTCACTTTCAATTTAGAAACCATCTTTAAGCACAGTAAGATTCTAATTTTAAATGTCAGAAAACCATATCCCATTTAAACTTAAAGAGAAGTGTTTGAACAAGGTCCATAGAAGACTTCTTCAGATTCGTGACAAATTTAAAGCTAATTTACCATAAACAGAAAGCAGTATTAGACACTATATTGTCTAGATAATAGCTGCTACCCTGCACAGAGGGTTCTCCAAATGAGACATGTGGTGTTGATTTTACAAGTTTTTATGAAAACGCAACCACAAAAAAGGCATAAAGACAAAGTAAAATGACATGGTAAATTACAATCGGTTTGACTCATAATTTTTGCAATATACTGAATCAATACTAAAATCATCTCATCAGAAGAAAAGGCAAATGGCATTAAAGTTATATTTCAAAATCCTTATTGTAAGGTATATGAAGTATATTCAGTTAGCCTTATTATAAGGTGTCTAAATGATGGGTGCATTTTGGAATGTACACAACTTGAGGAACTTGTTCCAAATAAGATCAATATATATTAAAATTCAGAGAGTATCAATAGTTTGCATATGCCCCAAACCTACATACTAAAAGTTCAGCTTATGGAAATAAGGGAATCAGCATTCGCAGATCAGAACTTCCATCTGACAGAACAGTGGTGGCTAGTTCAAATCCCATATATTCATAAAAGAGAATAAGGCCTTCAATCAATACAATAAGATGCCTTACCCAACAGGTTTGGGGAAGCAATGGGAAGCAAGGATTTTTCAAATTGTAAGACAAGGTACTAATCCCAAAGACAGAGTACCTTGTAAAGCCGTGAGGACATGTCAAGGTAGGGGTCGAACTTATGGCAATGCATGGACCTAAGGTCTAGAGTGACCATATTACAGATCCAATCCCAACCTCATGTTCTATATAAGCTCTGCCTTAATGTCAAACTTCTCATCTATAGCCTAATGGGTTTGGGATTCAAGTCGTGGGGAGCGAAGAGTTTCACACCGTAAGCCAAGGTTCCAATCTCATGGGTGAACCTTAATATTTAAAGTCCAAGGCATTGTGAAGCAATAGTAAATGGGATGCTATCTTATGAGTGCGACCCAAGTTCAAGTTCAAATCCCCTTATTGTGGTGGACACTCCCTTGATAAGGTGGCCCATGATAATAGGGTTTGTTGTAAAACCACACTAATTTGAGTAGTATAATGTGGTTAGTTCAAATACTAGGAAAATGTGGTCATGATTAATACAAGTGGGGCACATTTCAATCCCATATAACAATTTAAAAGAAAAAACATTGGGGGGCCGCCCTCTGCTCATGATAAAACCCATATAGGTTCATGCCAAGGCATCTTTTATTTGTGATATTTATACTGTTAGACCCAGTGGTAAGTTTCTAATTTGGGGAGAATATTTAGAAGCTCACATGTTTTACTAACTTCTTGCCTTCAATCATATCAGTCCTGACCATCACATTAAAACTTTATGTATTGAATACTTTTCCAATGTTTTAACAATTTTCAGCAGCAAAAGAAAAAGTAGCATACCTTCCCAATGCTTCACAAATTTCTTTTGTAATTGCAACTCTATAGATCATGTTCATATTGGATAGAATAGAAGTGAAGTAATGGGCAGTCATTTTATAACTACGACACCAAAGACCGCAAGGGAAGCAACGGTAGCAAATGAGTTGTCAATCTATTTGGGAAGCAAAAAATTCTATCCAACATGAAGTCCTGAGGTGGTTAGTGCTTTGTCAAAGTTTGATAACTAATTCAAGACTTCCAATGGCTGGTATATTAGATCCTTTAAGGAATTTATGTGGGGGAGAGGAATCACTTGGATATGTTTTCTGGAAATGTGCATCTGCCAGGATTTCATTGCCATGGCAGGCTGAATTCAACTATGTTTTTATTAACTTTGTTCTTGGTAAGGTCCTCTTCTAGGATATATTTGATCAGAGATATTTGCAAAACACTATGGCATAAAAAACAGTTGTCCATTTGTCCTACCATTATTTGTTGGAATTTGTGGCTTGAAAGGAACAATAGAATTTTCAAAAATAAATCTCAAATCACATCCAACTTTTTGTTTATATTGTTGCCTCTCTTGCAGAATGTTTACAAGAATGGTCCTCATTATGGGAAGTCTAAGTTTAGAAAAAGATGTCTTGGCCGCTTGGTTACAAGATTTGAAATACATGTCAGGGTGACATTTAACAATCATGCACAGGATCTACATCATGTTAAAATGGAAGTGTCCAAAGGTTGGGTTCATCAAACCTAATTTTGATGATGCTTCCAAAGGAAACCCTGAAAAGCTGGCAGAGATGGTATGTTTCGAGATAATGAAGGCAAAATTCACCTACCCAAAATCATATGGAATTTTGACAAACAACTATGCAGAGGATAGAACACTTCTTACACAGATCGAGATAGCCGTGGAAAAAGAATGGGGGCATATTTCAATTGAGGGGAATTCACAGATTACTCTTAATGTTATCATAAAAAAGGATGTGGGAATTGGATCAACAAGAGCATTATTCGGGATGTTCATCAATTATTGATTGAGGCTATTTCTTGGAAATGTCAACATATCTACGAGAAGAAAATGGAGTGGCAGTTAATTTAGCCAATTGTGAGATTGATTTTTGTCTTGGCGAAATTCAAATTTTAAAAGGCAACTAGCCAAGGGATATTTTATCTCTTAATGAAAATGATATCAAGAATTTGAAAGAGAAAATAGCAGTTTAAGACAGATGAAATATATCTTTTAGAAAAAGGCAAGTTAGATATGGTCTAATTAGCAGATGTAATGTCTTAATCAAATGGCATTAGCTCAACCTATTATATTCCTTGACCTTTAGGGATTCCAGTCTTGCCAAGCAATACATGCATAATAATAGTCAAGCTGTTGTAATACCACTATGTGGTAATGATATAAACACATGGAACCCATTTCTATTCCACATAATCAATTAAAAAAATGTTAAAATGGAAGTGTCCAAAGGTTGGGTTCATCAAACCTAATTTTGATGATGCTTCCAAAGGAAACCCTGAAAAAGCTAGCAGAGATGGTGTGTTTCGAGATAATGAAGGCAAAATTCACCTACGCAAATCATATGGAACTTTGACAAACAACTATGCAGAGGATAGAACACTTCTTACACAGATCGAGATAGCCGTGGAAAAAGAATGGGGGCATATTTCAATTGAGGGAAATTCACAGATTACTCTTAATGTTATCATAAAAAAGGATGTGGGAATTGGATCAACAAGAGCATTATTCGGGATGGTCATCAATTATTGATGGAGGCTATATCTTGGAAATGTCAACACATCTACGAGAAGAAACTGGAGTGGCAGTTAATTTAGGCAATTGCGAGAATGATTTTTGTCTTGGCAAAATTCAAATTTTAAAAGGCAACTAGCCAAGGGATATTTTATCTCTTAATGAAAATGATATCAAGAATTTGAAAGAGAAAATAGCAGTTTAAGACAGATGAAATATATCTTTTAGAAAAAGGCAAGTTAGATATGGTCTAATTAGCAGATGTAATGTCTTAATCAAATGGCATTAGCTCAACCTATTATATTCCTTGACTTTTAGGGATTCCAGTCTTGCCAAGCAATACATGCATAATAATAGTCAAGATGTTGTAATACCACTATGTGGTAATGATATAAACACATGGAACCCATTTCTATTCCACATAATCAATTAAAAAAAATGTTTTGATGTTTTATAGAAGTGCTCCTAATAAAACCATATAACTTATTAAAAAAAACAGTTACCTGCCATTATCATTTATTCATCTAAAAGGCAAGATACTAGGCGACATTTCATGAGGCCAGTTTCTAATCCAGTTCATGAGAGTTGACCTTTTTAAGCCGTTCTTGTTTGTGGACTCTTTTGACTTTTGGGTAAAGGCGTCTTTACCAACCTTTATAGGGCAATGTAACTACCATGTTCTTTGATGTACTTTTAATGCACTTGTTCCAAAATGAAATAAAAGCAAAGCAGCATACCATGTAATTGGTGATAATACCATTGTGAACCACAAGAAACTCATGCTCCCTCCCAGAGGATTGAGGATGGCTGTTTCTAGAGGAGGGAGGCCCATGGGTTGCCCAACGTGTATGAGCAATACCAACGTGGCTTGTAAATGACTCCTCCATATTCAAATCCCTTGCGTCCGCCTCTGCAACAAAAACTTTGCAAAATGATCACTGGAAGTTTAAAAGGAAAACCAATTCTTAGAAGGTTCCAGTTCAAGATTAAATAAGTTTTTGTACAAAATTACACTATATGCATGCCTAACATGTAGAATCTAGGTTTGACCAGTATGTATCATGCACAGAAGAATCTTCCACACAAATTTAATAATGATAATATATGAATTTAGGCTGATTTTCCATGCGCTTAGACAGATTTGCAAGGCCTCAGTTATCCGAAAACTAAAAAGGTGCAGATAACTATATAGAGAAGGGGATGGTTAAAATGAAAAGCTCACTCCTTTTCAGAAGCCACAAACTCTAATTAGGCGTCCTGGCTAGACTGGTGAGGTCCAAACCTAATAAATCACCTTTACGTTTACTTTTACAGTTCATTTAGAATTGCTTGCTTGCCATCTGGTTAGACTGATGACATGTAAACTTAACAAATCACCTTTACTAAATTGAAGGAGGTTCTTACCTGCATTAATTATGTCTCGGAGACAAAAGGAAATATCTAGTCTTCATATCAAACCTATGCAGAAAATAAGAGAAAACCCAAATGCATAAATAAAAGGATATGCATACAAAGATAGGAAGAAAGATCTTGGATGAATCCAGCTTATCTCCTCGGTATTTTATTTAAATAGAAATTAAACAAAATTGAGGAGGTGAACGGCCATTGTGAGTGTTATATACCCGAGGTTAACGTAACACCCCTTATTTTACTTTTATAATTTATTTTATGACTCCTTGCAGAAATGCCTTGTCAAATATGCTCTTCAAACCGAAACATCCCTTACGCACACAACATTAAAAACTCTAAAATTCATACACCCCACAACATTAAAAACTCTAAAATTCATACACCCCACACCACCAACACCCCCAACATTTAGATTTATATTTATATACAACAAATCCACAAGAGAATATCATTACACCAAAACGTCCTGTGCACCAATAAACTTTATGGATAATCCTAAAAGAAAGAATAATGCAATGAAAAATATCCTCGGACAAAACGTCCTTTGCACCAATAAACTTTATGGATAATCCTAAAAGAATAATGCAATGAAAAATATCCTCCTCCGACTACAGAATGAAAAATCTAAAATCTATGCAACCTGCACTGATTCATATTTTTACATATCAAAAATGTAAAATTATCAAAGTACCCTCTACAATCACATGAAAATGTTTATAATTTTTTAGTGTACAATTTGGGTGAGTTTAATATTAAGATTTTAAAATTCTAAATAAAAAATTTAAGATTAAAATTTATTAGAATAAAACCGTACACCAAAATCATAAAATTTGATGAAATAAACCTATATTAAATAAATAAACTTCTTATAAAATTTTTCATATAATCTATTATTGATTTCAGAGTTTTATGGTGTGTGGATATATAAGGTCCAAATATTTTAGGGTATGTAGCTGCGAAGGTACAGGGTAATGTCAGTATTTTAGGGCATGTAGGTGCAAAGAAATAGGTAATGTCAGGAGTATGAGAGGTGTATGTTAAAAGTTTTTTATAAATTAGTTAAATTAAATATATAGAATATGTTAAATATATGTTAATTTTTTTAATATTTTATTTTATTTTAAATTTAAAAATAAAAATTATTAATATATATAAAAACTTTAAAAGTATTTATACAATGATAAAATGTACTCGTATGCTGTGTTAAATTTGGGGTGGTTGCATCTGGGTGCACATTAATACTTACAAGAATCTATACAGTCTAGCTGGTGTATCTGGAGCGTTACCAAGATGTGGTACCTATATCAAACACCCTGTACAGATATGTGTCTCTAGTGCAAACCTAAAACCATGGTTATGTATACCCGAACACCATTGGTTGTGAGGTAAAAGAACATTTTGATTCAGAAATCAATGCATATACCCAAAATTGGAGGGATTCAATTTTAATTTCATTTTATCTTTCCAACTGACCTTGATAAACAGATCTCACAAGTTGGTCAATCTTGCCAGCTTGGCGAAACACCAGAGGAGGAAAGATTTCTGAATGGTTGAAGCCCATTATTGCCGATGATGAATGTAAATCAATGGAAATGCCAGCGGAGTCATAGCCTCTGTATTCCAGGCGTCTCAGGCCATTGAATAGAAGCTCCAAAATATATCTCCTTTCTCTGCAAACATTGTAATTCAGGTATGCAAATATGCCACACATTTTTCCCCGCAAACAAATTATAAGACCCTCACCAGGAGGAGAATCAGAGAAAAGCGGGGAATTTTCGAGGAAGGAATGGATTGGATTATTCACGCACTTTGAATTTTGTATTTGGGATCTCGAAACCAGAGGTGAACATGCGATTCCAGGCCTACAAGGACGAATTATTCAGAGTCTCAGAGATCCAAAATGAATGTTCAGAAAAACTAAAGATAAATTTGGCTTTTGCTTGGCCCGGATTAAGACGGGACAAAGTCAAGACATTAAGATAAAGCCCAAAAACGTATGTGTATATCAGCAAATGACAGAAGAAGAGGTATTAATATAATGTAGAGGTGCCCGGATAATAAATATTAAGTGGGTAAACTGGGATTATAGACTACAAGAGGAATTCAAAATTTTAGGTTTTTTAAATATAAAAACCAAACCCCTATTTGTGAAACTGGTAAATGTGGAAGGCATACAAGTCTCTTTATAGAATTATTTACGTTGAGAAGACAAGACAACGGTTACTTGCTTTCTATGGTTGAATGAACGATTGATTTTAATTACGTTTACGGGATCTAAATAAGGTTTATGGGATCTTAAATATAGAAGTATAATTACTAAAATTATATCATATGTTTTTTAATATTTTTGAGAAGGTTGTTTTTTTTCTTGTTGATTTGGGTTAGCAATTCTTCGACCATTTTTATTTTGTTGTCTTCAAATAACTTTGCCATAGACCCGTTTCCAAGTGTTTCTTTGATTTGCCCCGAATATCTGAAAAACTCAATTCCTCGACTTTTTTTATTTCAATGTCTTCAAATAACTTTGAAAAACTCAATTCTCCGACTTTTTTTATTTTACTGTCTTCAAATAGCTTTGCTATAGACTCGTTTCCAGGTGTTTCTTTGTATTTGCCCCGGATATCTAAAAACCTCGAACATTTATAGATGAAGTGTTCGTCTGTCTCTACTGCCTCTGTGCTGCATAGAGTACATATCTTTTGTTCCCATTATTCTTTAGGCGTTGTCTATCTCCCTGTATCACATCTAAGCATATAAGAGCTAGTCCTTATCTAAGCAACGAGGATTTTTTCCTTCCACTTGATTTCAGCGCCTATATACATTTTTTCCTTGTGGTCATACATTGGGTTAAACTTTGCAATATAATATTGTCATTTCCTGCCTGCATTTTTCCACATTCCACTTTTGAACTTTTCATTCACATAATTTTTTATGTCTTTGTTGACATTTGAGCATTTATTTATGTTGATTTCTCAATGTATCATCCATCCATTTCTGATTTTGTTTCATCCATGTATTCTTCCGCCTATGTAACTCTTCTTCCCTGCCATAGGTCATCTATCGTTTTTCATGTTTTCTGTTTTTTTCAAGTAACATAACAGCTTGGTCATAGCAATTGCTTCTAAAGGGAACATTCAAATTTCAGCTAGAATAATTTCATAAGGGATTGTGGCCTTAATTTTGAGAAAATTTGTGATTAGATATTTTTGAATCATTTTTATTTGCCTCCATTTTGCATTTGTTGTGCCACTAGCCCACACCTCACAACCATACAACAAAACTGGTGTAACAAGTAGGCCAAATAAGACCTTGGTGGTCTTCCATTCCCACAAATCGACATTCCTACACCTATTTTGAAGTGCATATAGTGCTCTCCAACCACTTTGAATTATTTTCATCCTACATGTATTCCAATTAAGTTTGTCATGAAAGTCTATGCCCAGGTATTTGTATTCTACTACTACCTCTAGTTGTTCTCCTTCAAACTGAAATTCGAGCTGTTGCTTCTTATTTTTTTAATGAAAAAATCATAATTTTTGTTTTGTTTGTGTTCACCTGCATCCAACTTCCTTACAAAAGAGTTCTAGAGCTCGAAGGTGATCTTCTAGATCTTTGGCTATTTTGGCCACAAGAATTACATCATCTGCATGCATGATTAGTTTTACCACATATTTGGCTAAGTGGACACCCTCTCCCCCAAAATTGTTTATCCATTCTTCTAACTTGTCAATGTACAACCCAAATAAGGTTGAAGATAGAGGGTAACCTTGTTTGACACCTATGTAACTACCAAAACATTCAGGTAACACTTCCTGTGTTCTATTTCTAGCCTTTACATGCTCATATAGCCTATGAATTGCTGCCCTGTATTGAATTGGAACCTCTGGCTCTTCCATTCTACTTCATATTTTTTTCCTTGGCACTATGTCAAATGCCTTTTTGAAGTCTACAAAACAACAAAAATCCTCCTCTTTTTTATCCCATGTTTTTTCCACTATGTGTCTAAGCGTGATACAATGATCAATAGTTGAGTGCTTGGGGCTAAAACCTACTTGCCCCTTCGCTCTCTTTCATTTTTCTTCTACCCAAATGTTGATCCTACGCTCTATCATACTCTCAAACAACTTTGCAAAAAGAGGGTTGATCATGATAGTTCGATAGTTTGAGGGATTATTTACATCTCCACTTTTAAACAAAGGAATGGTCATGCTAGTTGTCCACTCGGTAGGGAAGCCATTTTGTATGATCTCATTGAAAATTTCTTTGATCTACAGTGCTAAGATATCTACCCCCCATTTTGTATGCTCTGCTTGAAGATTGTCTATGTCATGGGCTTTACCAGTTGCTAACTTTTTTATCCCTTGAATAATGTCTTCATTTGTGAAAAGTTATTTCTTGACAATGATAGTAGGGGGTATCTCCTGCTGGTTACTACGTTGATACAATTGTTTTGAATACTCCAACCACTGATTAACTGATATGTTATTTTCAGTTTGCATCCTTTTCACGCTTAGTTCCTTCCAAAAATTATTTGGTTCATGCTTCCCTAAGTAAATCAATTATTTCCTCCTTGTTCTAGTGTATTCTTCTTTTTTGCCCTTACCAGTTTCTCATATGCTTTTCTATTTGCTCTTGTTTTACCCGTTGGTTCCTTTAGTAATCTTCGAGCTTTTTTGCAATCTTCATCGAACCATGGGTTGGTTGGGAAGCTATTTCTTTCTTTCTTTTTAGGTTTAGCTCTCTTGCATTTGTTTAGAGCTTCTTGGATAACATGCATTAACCATTTACTCTTACTGTAATCTATGTTGCTACTGTGAGGTAGTTTTTATCTTTCTTGTAACTTGTTATTTAAAACTGCTCTAAAATTCTGTCGATTATCATCTGTTAAGAGAATGTTTCCCTTGTGAGGATATTTATTTTGATTGCCTTACAAGTGTTTTTCCGTTAGTTTGTCTTTCCCTTGTGAGGATATTTATTTTGATTGCCTTGCAAGTGTTTTTCCCTTAGTTTGTCTCCATGCATTCGAAGTTTCATAATAATTGGGTTGTGATCTTACTTAAGTCACTTGAGAATCTTCCACTTCTAACTAACAATGTCAAGCGTCAAATGTAATCGTTGAAATTATTTAATTTTTTTACACTTAAAAAATAGTAAGTTATATGAAATTAAATGGATTATTTATGTTTATAAAGTTTGTTATTATTATTATTTTAAAATTATATAGTGTAATATTATAACAATTCATCGATGATGTGACTTGGTTTAATTTTCATATGGATGTGTATAAGAAGTATTACTCCAAAATATATATATATATATATATATATATATTATTTTTTTTTTTTTTTTTTAAATAATTTAGAAGGATTTTAATAGTATATTTTAAACTTATTTTTAAAAAAATGGATATCAGAGTGGAATGCAATTTGATCATAAAAATATATTATAAAAAACTTTAAAAAAAGTATCATCATTAACCAATTTGAAAAAAAGAGTTTATTTTTTTTTATTTTTTTGGTATATAGAAGCAATGGTTACAATCACGATTTTTAGTAACTACCAATGACAGCTGGTAGGGTTCAAACTATCTACGAAGGCTCCCAGGACTTCCACTTACTCCTAAGAATACTAGAAAGTAATAGGGTAAACTATCACGAGGAGTATACCACTTAAAAATGGGTTTGTAGGAGAAAAGCATCACTTTGAACATGTTAGAATGTAAGAAGGCCAATAATTCTCATACAAGTATTGAGTCAATGTTTCACATACAAAAGAAAAATATCACAATGTTGTGATGGCCCACACATCTTTCGCTTGTAAAAGAAGTATTACTATGAACATATTAGAAAGCAAGAGGGATCAATTATTCTCACTCATTTAATGAGTCAATGTCCACACATGCTTATAGAAGAAAAATATCAACAATGTTGTGATGGCCCACACACCTTTGGCTTGCAAGAGAAGAACGTCGCAATCAACCAACACAACTCTGGCTTATAAGAGAAGAACGTCACAATGAATCAGTTAAAAAGCAAAAGAGTTATATATCCCGCATAATACTATGACTCAATGTAAGAGAACATCACAATGAACCAGTTAAAAAGTAAAATTATTAGATACTGTACATAGTGTCATGACCCAATGCCCACACACATGTTGCAACGAAATGTTAATAGGGACATGTTAATAGGGACGGGGAGTCTTATGTAAAAGGGACCAAGGGCTCGTACCTCTAAGCATGTTATCTCATTGTTAGTAAGCGGCGAGTCTTATAAACTACTTAAGTTTTACAATTGAAACAACCAAAGTTGTAGGTCTTATAAACCACTTAAGTTTCACAGTTGAACCTACGTGGGATTACTAGCTATTAGTGCAATATACTAATTAAGAAGATTCACGTATTAGAGTGGAAGGGAATTCAATCATAGTAATACGACAAACAACATGTAGGAGAGTGTCATAATGAATAAGTTAGAGAGCAATGCATTTGAAGTATGTAGTGGAAAAAAGGAGTTATACGTTATAACCTAAAGTTTCAATTTCTTGGGTGCCCTTTAACATATTTTTATTGTGAAAAATAAAGAATTTTATATTATAAATTAAGGTTTGAACTTTAATATTTTAATTTAAGGTGTTTAAGACTATCTATGGAGAGTAAGGATTTTCACTATATAAAATAAAGTTAAATCTTATGAATGAACCTTGACATTTATAGCTTATGAAATTTAAAATAAATGGTGGGAAGTGAAGAGTTTCATTTCGAAGATCAAGGTTTCATTTTTATAGGTGAACCTTAACATTTTTAAACCAAAGAGTTTAAAGCAAGTAATATAAACAAGAAGTTGCACATCATAAACTAAAATTCCAATCTCATATGTAAGCCTTAGCAATTAGTCAAGAGGGTTGGGACAAGAGGAAAATAAAATGTTTCATATTATAAACCAAAGTTTCAATCCCATGAGTGAACCTTAATATTTATGTATGAGGTTTAGCATGGGTGAACCTTAACATTTGTCTATGAGGTTTGGAGCAAATTATGGGTTGTGAAGAGTTTCACACCATAAATCAAGATTCAAATCTAATAGTTAAAAAATAACATTATTAAATGGCATGGGCTCAAGTGGTTAAAACATGAAATGAATTTCATGGGGAAGACTTCATTTCAAATATTTCAAATAATAGATGTATAATTACAAAGTATTAATATAAAATAGTATTATATTAAACAATGTCATGTTGTGGATGTGCATGTCATAAAAATAAATTAACTTGTCGCCTAGTATACCAATACAACCTTGAAAAGCTAATTTTTACCATTAAATAATTAAAACGTTGTGACAATATGGTTGATGGGCACCTCAACCTTTATAAGGAAGATGCATGAAGTCTCATAAGTCACGATGCCCCTCAACAGGAGGATGCCCTCCATGTGTGTGCTCCACCATCTCATCCATTTAGATCACCATGCAATTCTACACTAAGAACAAGAATCCCCTCTTGGAAACATTGAGTGCTAGGTTTTGGCCCATCACATGAAACCCAACACGTTAATCCTTGATAGCATTGATGTCTCCATTGTTAAAATTATTGGTGTTACTTCTCTAACACCTCCTTTGTGGGGATCAAACCCATGACCTAACAAAATTTAAGAGAGATCTTGAATGCTTTGGTGGGGTGTGTGGTGTTATTAAGAAGGCAGAAGGTTATCTTTTGTTTGTTGACTAAAATTCCATGGCTCATGCAGGCAGGAAAAGGGGATGGATTGGAATTTTTATTTTTATTTTTCGTTTATTTGTTATTGTAATTGAGATGGGTGTGGCTTCTATGACAACAAATTAAAAAGTTTACAAAAATGTGATGACCTTTGCAACAAAGAGAAGAGTTGTAGTTGTCATAATTTTAAAAATATAATTTTTAAAATGGGGTTGATGTTAGTAGGCACACTCATTGAAGTATTTGACCCAAAAAATAAAGAGCAAAAAGTGCAAAAAATTTGTAGCAAGAAAAAAATTGCAGCAGCAAAAAATGTAGTATTTTTTATAGCAATACAGGGTATTCTGAATTTAAGGGACCAAAATTGCTCAAAATTTGATGAAATTTTGTGAGTGAATTCTATACAAAATAACCTTTCCAATGGTGTATGACACATGCAAAAGAAAGTTGTAAACCAAAATTTATGAGCTCCAAAATTTGATTGTAAGTTTAAAAAAAGAGGGACAACAAGCATGTATTTCACAAAATGAATGGAAGAGAATGTTGTTTTGTATTTTAAAAAAAATCAAAAGTATTAAAAGATCTTTTTCCATGATATTCTCCAGGTATTTTACACTATTGTACATTTACAAGAGAGAAAATGATGTTACAACCCTTCATTTCACATTTTTGAAGTCCAATAGTCATAGTGACTCTTCAAGACCTATAGAAACTTTTGGGCTTCTTCAAATTCATGGGAGAACTTTTGGTTTTGTCTTTTTTTAAGTCAACATCAATATCCAACATACTTCCCTTGATGCTGAGTGGTGAGACAATTTTTATCTCTCAATCTCAAAAATTATTCTTCTTTGGCACCTTTGGTAAACAGGTCTACAAGCTTTTGTTTGGTGTTGCAATATTTCAAATCTACAACCTTTTTTTCCATCATGTCTCTTATGAAATGAACCTTCAAATCAATATGCTTAGTTTTACTATGATGAATTGGATTTTTTAAAATCTTGATTGCACTTGTGTTGTCACAAAAAAATATTGTTGAACTATATTGAACTTCACCAATATCTTTAAGTACCTTTCTCAACCAAAGTGCTTGTGTACTGGTTGTAGTAGCTACAACAAATTTTGCCTCTGTAGAAGATAAAACAACAATATTGTGCTTCTTTGAGCTCCATATTATCACTCATGAACCAAGTGAAAAACAATTTCCAAAAGTTGATTTTCTATCATCCAAGAAACCTCCCCAATCTGAGTCACTATATCCAACAAGCTCCATTTTGTTGTTAGCATCATAATGTATGCCAAAATTCAAGGTTCCTTTGACATACCTCAAGATTTTCTTGGATACTCTCATATGGTTTTGTAAAGGTTCATTCATGTACCTTGATACAAGTGGGACTACAAATGCAATATCAGGTCTTGTTGCAGTAAGGAATATTAAGCTCCCAACAATACTTGTAAGCATTTTTTCATCAACTTTCTCTTCTCCATCATCTCTACACAACACTTTTCCATGTGCCACAGGTGTCCAAATTGGTTTACAATTTTCCATGTCGTATTTCTTCAATATATCTTTTGCATATTTTGATTGACAAATGAAAATTTTACCATCACCTTCATGTACTTCCATACCAAGAAATTATTGCTTCAATCCTAAATCTTTCATATAAAATTCCTTCATCATAGCATTCTTAAAATCATTCATCATATTTGAACTACTTCCCATGTAGATAAAATCATCAACATATAGGCACATAAGAAGAATATCATCACCTTCATTATTGAAATAAGAATGTGGGGTCATTCTTACTTTTCTTGAAACCATAATATTTGAATACCTATCAATTCTTAAGTACCATGCTCTATGTGCTTGCTTCAATCCATACAATGCTTTCTTCAATTTGTAAACATGGTTTTCCTTTCCTTACACTTCAAAGCCTTGAGGTTGTTGAATATAAACCTCCTCATCTAGATAACCATTCAAGAATACACTTTTCACATCCATGTGATAAACTTTCCACTATTTATTGGTTGCCAATGAAAGAGCCATCCGAATTGTCTCTTGTCTTGCAACAGGGGCAAATGTTTCTTCATAATCCACACCATATCTTTGAGTGAATCCTTTTGCAACTAACCTTGTTTTGTATATTTCTATACTTCCATCATTGTTAAACTTTGTTTTATAGAGCCACTCAGATCCAAAAATATTCTTGTCCTTAGGCAATTTCACAAGTTCCCAAGTGTCATTTTTTTAAATGGACTCAATTTCTTCTTTCATTGGTTGCACCCAAACATCATTAGTACAAGCATATTCATAACATAAAGGTTCCAAATCAGCTTCAAAAAACAAAGCATAATTCACCAAATCACCTTTTAGTTCTTCTTCATCATCACCATACATTTGGAGATTTTATAATCTTGAAACAACTTGGTCCAACTCTTGTAATTGGCTTCTTGTTAACCTCCTTTGAAATTTATTGTCCATAATTTGGTTGGTTAGATGTGCTTTGAGTATTCTCTTTCTTTTATTTGTATTCTTGGTGGGACTTGTAGATGAGCTGCTCATGCTTGAACTTGGTGTAGTCTCCTTTGAACTTGTTGATGGGCTGCTAGGTGGGCTTGGAGGAGTAGAAGGAATATTTGAAGGTTGTACTCCACTTGTATTATTTTCTTCTACATCATATATTTTTCCTATTGATTTTTGATGATTGTACACTCCCCCTTCATCAAAAATTACATCTCTTTTTGGATTATATAGTCTATATGTCTTACTTGTTTCAGAATATCCCACAAAAATGCATGGCTCACTCTTGCGGTCCAAATTCTTTCTCACTTCATCATTCACATGTGCATATGCAATACAACCAAAAACTCTCAAATGACTTACAGTGGGTTTTGCGCCATATCATGCTTCATGTGGAGTCTTCTTGTGTAGTGCTCTTATTGAGCATCTACTAAGAATGTACACTATTGTATCAACTGCATAAGACCAATAAGCATTTTTTAAACCTTTTGTCTTCAACATGCTTTTTGCCATTTCTACAATGGTTCTATTTTTCTCTCAGCTACCCCATTTTGTTGTGGTGTATAAGAAGTAGTGATATACCTCTTGATGTGATATTGTTTGCAAAAATCATTGAACTCATTTGAACAAAATTCTCCTCCACGATCAATTCTCAAACACTTTATTTTATATCCACTTTTATTCTCAACCAATGCTTTGAAAATATTGAACATGCTAAAAGCTTCATCCTTATGTTTCAAAAAATACACCCAACACTTCCTTGAAAAGTCATCAATGAATGTGAGAAAATATGAAGACTTACCCAAACTTTGTGTTTGTATAGGTCCACAAATATCATAATGTACAAGTTGGAGTGGGTATGAGACCCACCATGTTTTTCCTTTTGGAAACTCCTTCCTTGCATGCTTTTCAATCACACATTCTTCACACACACCCTTGTGCTCTCTGACCTTAGGTAGTCCATTTACCATGTCTTTTGAAGATAAAAATTCTAGAATTTTAAAATTGAAGTGTCCAAATATGATATACCAGAGCCAATTATTATCTTCAAGTGCCATGTGTGCCATGGTCATAGTCCTTTTTCCTCCAAACTTCAAAGGAAACATCTTGTTCTTTTTTATAGGAACAATGGTGACCATATGATCCCTATTATTCTTATCATCAATGATACATTAATTGTTATCAAACACAACTTTATAGTTTTTTTCTAAGAAGTGTCCAACACTCAACTTTATAGTAGATATCATGAATTTTCTTTGTACCTTCTTTAGTGCCAACCTTCATGGTGCCTTTTGCAACCACATCCAAAGCACTATTGTTCCCAAGAACGATCTTGATCTTGAAATTCTCATTCACATAAACAAATCTTTCTTTCCAGTCATGTGGTTAGAACAACCAAAATATATATACCAAACTTCGTGACTAATTTTTTCAGCCATGTCACTAGTAAAAAAAAAAATACCTTGTGCATCTTCATCCTCACATATATAGTGAGTTTTTCTATCTCCATTTGTGGTCTTCACTCTACACTATCGTGCAATGTGGTCCATTTATAACAATTGTAGCATTCAAATCTTTTTTTATCAACCCTTCCATGTCCTCTTCCAGCAACAATATCTCCTCTCCCTCTTCCTCCTCTACCTCTTAAGTATTTCTAATTTCTTCCTCTTCCATGTGCTTTGTTTACTTGTGCTTGGACCAGCTTCATCATTATAATAAAATTTTAATTTAGAAATAAAAGCATTCTTCTCATTTTCTTTACTAGTTTCTCTTAGTCTTTCCTCATGTGACATAAGAGAACCAACTAGACAATCAAATTCAAGTGCAGATAAATCTTTACTCTTATCAAAAATTATTGCAACATGATTTCATTTAGGGGTAAGAGATCTTAATACATTCTTCACATTTACCTCTTTCCTCAAGTTCTCTCCAAGGGTGGCCATATTTTTCACCACATCTTTCACTCTAACATAATAATCACCCACACTCTCAGCCTTCGTCATTTGTAAATTCTCAAACTCTTTCTTCATGGTCTGCAACTTTACCATTCTCACTTGGTCACTTCCTTGGTAAGCCTCTTGAAGAGACTTCCAAGCCTCCTTGGATGATGTAGCAGTAGCAATATGTGGAAATAAACTCTTATCAAGAGAAAACTAAATATGGTAGAAGCCTAATTAATTATTCTTCTTTGTTTCTCTTTTTGTTGTCATATCATTTCCTTGTAATTTGTTCCAATCAAGTGGTTCTTTATAACCACTCTCTCCTACCTCTCAAATATATTTTCCAATTAACAATGTTATCATATTTATGCTCCACTAATCATAATCTTGACCATTAAATTTTGGAATGGGTAATGAGTTGTTGAAGTTGGCCATTAGACTCAAGCAACAACAAATGAAGTTTTTATCCAAGAACTTGATCTAACCATGAACCCAAGTTCATTCAAACCCAAAAAAAATAACCAAGATCTGATACCAAATGAAGTATTTGACCCAAAAAATGAAGAACAAAAAGTGCAACAAAATCATAGCATGAAAAAAATTACAGCAACAAAAAAATATAGCAATTTTTGCAGCAACATAGAATAGTCTGAATTTGAGGGATAAAAATACTTATAATTTTATGAAATTTTATTAGTGAATTCTACACAAAATGAATTTTCCAACGATGTATGACATGTACAAAATAAATTTGTAAAATAAAAGTTATGAGCTCTGAAAGTTGACTACAAGTTTCAAAAAAATAGGGACAACAAGCATGTATTTCACAAAATGAATGGAATAGAATGTTGTTTTGTATTCCAAATGAACTCAAAAGTATTAAAAATATTTTTCCACAATATTATCCAACTATTTTACACTATTGTACATTTACAAGAGAGAAAATGATGTTACAACCCTTCATTTCACATTCTAGAAGTCCAACAGTCATAGTGACTCTTCAAGGACTATAGAAACTTTTGGGCTTCTTCAAATTTATGAGAGAAATTTTGGTTATCTTTTTCTTAGTCAAAATCAATCTCCAAAACTCATGGGTGACGTAAGTTGGATGACTTTTGTTATGTTAAAGTTGTGATGTTAAAGAAACTTGAGTTGTAAAAGAATGAATGACCCTTCAAAATAAATCTATCTCAAAATAATAAATGAAATCTTATCCCTTCATGGACATGTGTGTATGTGTCATTTAACATGTAGTTTCAATAAATAAACAATAATTTTAATCATTCATGTGAATCAATTTAAAACAATAAAAATAAAAATAATTAAATATTTAAAGAATTAAATATTGAATATTAAATCAACATCATGTTCTTCATTTGGTTGGTTTATTCATCAAAATAATTAAAAATAACTTACGTAAAAATAATAATATAAATTTTCTACGGGAGGTTGTCAAAGTCCACATCAAAGATAAACTAGTCAATGCTTCCTTTGGAAAACTTGGCAAGTAGCTTCTAAGCATAAAAAGAATAATTGAGAAGATTCGGTTAATCCAGATGGGATTTTTGAAAGTTGATTACACTCATATGGTCAGAGATCAAAACAAGAGTGTTGATGCTTTAGCTAATTGGGCTTTGGACAAAGGTGATCTTACTTGTTATGGCCACCCTCCTATATGGTGGGCTTCTCAAATTAGGAAAGCTCTTCTTTCTATTATTTCTTTGGATGGCTCCAGTTCTGAAGGTACCTAGTTTCTTCTTGTTTTTTTTTTTTGCTTCTCTTTTGTTCGGTGGGCTTCTCAAATTAGGAAAGCTCTTCTTTCTATCATTTCTTTGGATGGCTTCAGTTCTGAAGGTACCTAGTTTCTTCTTGTTTTTTTTTTTGCTTCTCTTTTGTTCATTCAGTTTTTTTTAGTTCCCTAGCTCATTCTATTCTTTATTTTGTTTTTTCTGTTTGGTTGTTATTTCGTGTTTTTATGTGTGAGTGTTTTCTATGTTTTTTGTTTTTGTTTATTTTCTGTTGTTGGTTGTTTTTTATTTTTATTTTTATTTTATTTTTTAAGTTTTTAAGTTTTGGTTGTGATTATTTTTCATATTTTTTTCTGGGTTATGTCTTTGTAGTGTTATGTTGTTTTTGTCTTGTTTGTGTTTTGTTATGTGGTTCTTGTGTTTTTCTATGTGGTTTGTATTGTGGTTTCTTTTATCTTATTATGCGTGTTTGGTTGTGCTTTTGTTTTTGACACACTCAAGCAACATGTTTTTTATTTTATTTTATTATTTTTGTTGTTATTTACTTATTTTTAAATTGGTTTTGTATGTTTGTTTGCTCCTTGAATATGTCAAAGGTGGTAAGCCAGGTCCGAGTCTTGGGCGTTTTTGGTGAAATGGATACCCCTGCCTCCTTGGGTCTTACCGAAAGTGACATCCTTTTGGGATGTTTTTCACAAATTAAAAAATATATATATAATTGAGGTACAAGGTTGAGTAGTTCCCTCTTAACTATAACTTTTCCTAAAATTAAGAGCTATATTTATCAATAGGGAATTTAACACAAAATCAACACACACCCACCCCTCACACGTTGCGGTTTGAACCTTAAGCCTCCCAAAGAAGAGCCAAAAACCCGTACCTTAGCACCTTAGCCATACCTTTGCGCTGCACCCCAAAATTATCAAGCTTAGCTTAATTATTCAAAATTGTAAATTATCATTTTTTCCCATTACTATTTGACACCGCCTTTTTTTTTTCAGCGCTAAGTATAATTTGATGCAAGACTTAGTGGTCATAATGTAATGGGTATCCTTTATGAAGGTGATTTCCAAAAATTAAATAAAATTAAGGTGGGTATATATTAATATATTGAAGATGTGAAAAACAATAAATACGATGCAAGGGTATTGATCCAAGTTCAAAATTCCCACTGTAAAACTCGAAAAAAAAATAAATAACAAATTTAAAAAATCAACTTCAATCTTAATTCAAATTTCCCATTGTAATGGACAAACTTGCACCCAGACAAAGACCCTCGTATATTAGTATAAATGTTTATTAAGAAAAGACGATCCCAATACCATCGTTAATTTTTTCTCAATACAAAGTGCCTTTCAGATTATATACTACAATGAAAAATAACATGTTTATCATGATATATATTCCTAAGGAATTTGTAAAATAATTTTAGAAAAACTACTCATAAAATTTAAAAAAGCTGTCAGATTAAAAACCTAGTTTTTCCTCATATTAAAAAGCTGTCAGGGATTCCATATAATTGTTAATAAGCAAAAGGACCCACTTCAGCCCCCAAATAATGTAAACGTCTAGACTATATAATGATCCATTTGACACCAGCCAAACAACTGCTCCCACCCATTAAGTATATCAAAAGGAGCTTTATAAGAATTGATGAGATCTGTGTTATTATGAACTGGGTCCTAGAGTGGCGTAAGGCCATAAAGTGCACACAACCGACGTAATCATATATGGTGAAGTAAACTTCACCTCACAAAAAGGTTCCCTATGCACAAGGGACATGTAGGCTTGGCTGTGAACTCAACATTTGTTTTATGCTGAAATAATATACTGACCAACAACTTGTAACCAGCATTTCAAGTGACAGGGATTCTGCCCTATTTGCCTCTTAACTCATTTTGTGCCCTGCTAATCTCGCATGGTCCAGGTCTACCAAGTAGATAACTTAAGATCATAAACAATATTCTAGATGGCATGTTTATCTTGCAATGCCTCGCCTCACAACGAACAAATAGTTGATACTGGAGTTAATTAATTGTAATCTTTAGGTTAAAGCTGTTGGAATCTCATGGAATAAAATTTGGCCTAGAATCAAAAATTACAGTTCAAACAGTAATTAAGAAATGAACCTCCTCGTGAAAGAACTTGAAATCCCAATAAAAAGAGTAATCAGTCTAGAGCAAGTTATGCCATTGCATCTGCCAAAATACTTCTAGATAATGATTTGCTTCAAACATATTTTCCAGAAAGCGTAACAAGGCAAATAAATATCCAGAAGAAAGCCAACTCCAATTAAGCACAATGATATCATATATACATTTTACTTTAATACAAGGCCAGTCACTGGACATTAAATATCCAGAAGAAGGCCATTTCATACTGACTTCTTAACATTCTTGCTAAAACTTGAAACACAATGTAAAATACAGCAGATGCCCTTGTCTTGTACATGCATCAAAAACCTAAATATGCATTCTTAGGTTGTCCCCAACTCCCAACTGAACATTTAGAATGGTCCAGCACCACGAAACAATCTAAAAGAAAAAGGAAAAAGAAAAATCCAAAAATTGCTTCTAATGCTCAATGTCATAACTAGGGTTGATGATAATCAGGCTTATGAGGTGGGGCATAGACACCACCCACATCACCAGGCTGCTGCATTTGCTGCAAATACAACAGAAATCATTATCACAAAGCCAATCCCAGGATTAATATTCAACATTTTAAAGATAACCAGAAACTAGCCTAGAACAGATTATCACAAATATCTCGGTTGAACTTTACAGTTCCTACCTGTTGCATGTAAGGCTGACCTCCGTAAAGAATACCAGTCATTGGGTTTATAACCCTGATAAGAGAAGCAAAATCCTAGATGTAAGAAATGAATGCAGCTTACTTGGAGCAAAGACAATGCAAACAATTTATGAACATTGGAAACATATACCACGTTGAAGCATTTAGTCGATCCTCTGAAGATTTCAGAATTTCAAACTAAAGACACTCAGCATCTAATAGTATCAGTTGAAATTAAATGTTCACTCCAAGTAGTAGGTTCACTGTTCCCACCCAAACGGTTGACCTCGATTGCCTCCACCCACATTTGGACCTCGGCCTCCAACTGGTCCACCATAAGAACCTCCTTGGGGAAATCCTGCACCTCTGACCCCATAGGCACCTCCTCTTGGTCCCTGACTCCCCATTGCATGTGCACCATATCCCCCTCCTGGTTGTTGAGGAGGACCGCCATATCCTCGATTTGGGTTGTATCCTCCCCCTTGACCTCCAGGAAGTGGACGGACACCCTGAGGATGCCTGTTTTGGCCTCCTCCAGGTCCTCTGGGAGCCCCATAATGATGTCCAGGTCCAACTGGGACAGGAGGTTGTGGATTGTGCATAGGTTGATTTGGACCTGGCCTTAGTGGAAGCTGTCCCTGTCCACCTGTTTGTATAGGCGGTAGACGAGAATGCTGTTGTGGATGTTGCGAAATTTTCTGTCTCTTAACCATTTCCTCACGTTGTTGCCTCTCCTGCTGCCTTTTCTTCTTTGTTTGAAACTCGTGCGACGATTCATATTTTGGCAAGCTGCATTTCATCAAAGAAAATACTCAGAAAAGACATTGCGCTTAATTCTGTACCGAATCAATAAGGCAGGCTGCCAATCTTAACAGAATACCTATAACCAGAATGAATAATTAGTTTCAAATTATAGACCAACAAGTAAAAAATACAGCCCAGTGGTTTTGGGGCAACAAGTGGGCATCAAGGAGTTTTTTTTTTATATGTTACGCACGCATTGGGGACCTGAGACCACAAGGAACATTGTCTAGCATTTTAATTAAATGGCATTATCTTATTAAATACCTCAACTTTCAAGGAGAAGACCTAGGTTCAACTCTTGCCAGGCATTATATGCATAATTGCCAAAAATGTTGTTATAATACCACTATGTGGTCATGATGCAATATTGGTGAGGCCCATCTCACTCCCAGATAACCAATTTAAAAAGAAAAAAGAATCATAAAAAAAACCTGTTTGGTGGACAAGGAACAGGTTCTGTCCAGAAATATTCTGCATCAAGGGCATCCTTTGCACTTATTCTCTGCGATATTAAAATCAATCAAAACCTTGCAAAACTTATGAGCACTAGAACAATGAGCACAGTTAACTAATATAGATCTCACTTTAGGATAATTAGCACCATAAATGGTAATTATTACAAAACCATCCATATGTTTAAAGAACATTCAAAATAAAAAAGCCAATGCTACAAGGATTCAAAAAAAAGAAGTACAAACCTTTGCGGGGTCTAACGTAAGCATTTTTTCCAGAAGCTCCAGTGCATGTTTATCAAAACTGTTATTGCACATAATAAGTCAAGTCTGGATTCTTACTCGAGAACTCCAGTAACATACAAAATATCATTTAGAATGATCAAAATAATCAATTTCATGTTCTCATGCACCAATACAGTCACTCAAATCAAGCAAACTTGTAATAAAACAGGGAAATTGGGAATGTTATTCTTACTTTTTGAATACTTCTCTGATGCGCCTCTTATAATTTCTTTTTGGCGTGTAGTTCTTATACCAGGTAAGTTGTTTAAGCTCTGGCCAGGATTTATCATCCGGAGGTCCACAGAGATCAAATATTTTATCAAGCTGATCTTCCTATAGAGACCACAAAAAGAAGCTTTCATTTAAGAGCACGAGACAAGCAAACCAACATTTGAATGCAAACAAAACATTAACCTAGTTAGTCTTATGTTTAACCACCTCGTTCTTCCCTGTCAAAATTGGTTTGCCAAACAGAAGCTCCGCAAATATGCATCCAACCGACCACATGTCAACAGCTGGACCATACTTAGTCGATCCTAACAGCAACTCTGGAGGCCTGTTCAGAGTATCAGACCATAGAATCAAAAATAGAATTACGTTTCATCCAAAATCATCGTTTCATAAATCAAGCAGGAAATCAACTATGTTTACATAAAACTTAAAAGCAATTTCAGTAAGAGCAAATTCATAAGTTGTTTACACAGATCATAGTGCAGCTCTATACAACTCTAATAACAGTCAATTTGTATGTTATTTACCTATACCAAAGCGTGATTACTCGATTGGTTAAATCTTGGTTTATATTGCAGAACGATCTTGCCAGACCAAAATCCGCAAGCTTTAGAATGCCATTGTTGTCTATTAGCAAATTAGACCCTGATATGTAACATGAAACACCAAATGTTATCTCGATAGGTTTTGATGAAAGAAGAAATTGAAGACAATTTAATAAAATCATTTCTTCACCTTTGATGTCCCGGTGTAAGACTTGGTTGATATGACAGTAGTGCAGCCCAGTTAACAACTGCTTCATATAACACTGAATTGCAAAAAGGGGACCAATTACTTACTCCGAGGAGCCAAATTATTGAGTTTCAAATTTTCACAATGATCTATTGCAATGTTAACATGAATGAATAAATTATTGAACAATTGCATTCATCCCTCGCCACTCACCTTAATCTGAGGAATAGTGAAGCGCATTCCTGGGCGGTCCGCTAAACCGGTTAGATCGTGATCCATATATTCAAAGACCATGTAGATGCTCCCATTGTACTTATTGCCTTCTACAGAGTATGTACGGAGGTGCAATATTAATTGACTAACAACTAAAGGCATAGCTCATATGAAATTTGAGGGCAAAGCAGAGAACTGCTATATATACCTGGTTTTCCTTGTTCATCTTTCTCTCGGCCTGAAGCCCAAAATAAATATTGATCAGACCTCGTTTGTGAATCAAATAAAGGAAAATTTACAGCATGTAGCAAATCAATAATGTGAAACAACCTGGAGATGTCACTATCTCCTTCAACTTGATGACATTATCATGCTGCAACTTCTTCAGTATCTTTATTTCTCGAATTGCAGTTATAGGAAACTGCATTACAATAAAAATTGTAATTACCAAACAGAGAAAAAATCAAACAAATTCCATCCCAATGTATAAAAGCACAATTACAACAAGTCACAAAGAATTATACCTGAAGCGATAATACCTGCGTCACAATACTTATAAGTATAAAACATCAAAGCTTCAAACATCCCACAAGGAAAATACAACCTATTCCATATCCCCAAAAGCCCTAGGCATATCTCCACCAGTACTTATCCAGAGAAATTGTCTAAAAGAAAAGCAAAGCAATTACCATAATGAAGACCTTTAGAAAAGCACATCAAACATCGTCAGAAACACAATGAACCTGCAATAGTCCAAAATCCCTACATATATGTCCAAATGGGCCTTGGTTATATGTCCAATTACCATCGTAATGACTCCGGAAAAATATATCTCAACAATTCTAAAAAGTTAAAGCTATCCCATAACCCAAAAGCCATATATGTCCGTTTAGTCGTCCTCCAGACGCAAGGCAAAGTAATTGCCATAATGACAGCTCGAGAAAATGTAAACCAAACGTCAGGAGACAAACACAAACAACCCTATGTGTCCCGTGACTGACGATCTAGTGGTAAGACAAAAGAAATTTCAGTAATAACAGAAAATGACCCAAGCTCAAGTCTTACTGGGCATGTGTTGGTTTCAATGGGTCATGTTCATTATGAAGGTGACACTAAAGGTTCAAGTCCAAGATAAATTATAACAGACTACATATGTGACCTCTAAGGCAGCTGTCCCCCTACAGGATCTGAAAACATGGAACATGAAGCACGAGTACAATGGGATAAAAAATTCATACTGCTACATGAAATATTAGAATCTTTCTTGAGCAGCGGAAACTGTCAGCGGGTACTCAAAAGAGGGCTTTAGGGTTAAAGCGACCCACAAAGAGTTTTTTTTAAGACCACGTGGCATCTCAATTTGGTCCAACTCTTTCGATCTTCTGTGCAATTTCCTCCGTCTACTGCACAATTCCCAATTGACCACTACTGAATTTCTATCCTCGCACCTACATGAGACCCGGCCCTGAGAAAATGTATTTTTCCCCTCACAGACAATGCTGGTGTTAGTGTTACGAGTTCAAAGAGAGAAATTTTTCCATAGCCATAGGCTAATTCAACATACTCCTCAATTTTATTCTGGAGCAGGGAAGGAAGGAATCTTAAACGATGCTTCCTTACCCCTTCTCTTTCGTTATCCATGCGAACTTTCTTCAGAGCAACAATTTCGCCGGTCTGAATCTCCCTGGCCATGTACACTTGCCTGGACATGAACAAAAATACATGATTATTTTCGTAATGTAATTAAAACCCTTCAATTATTTAACTTCCTTTCCCAACTACTATTACTCAGAATTATGCCCCCATAGTCCACTATTCTTCTAACCGCCTTAATTTATAAATTACAAAATAAAAATCCAAGACGAATTCTAAAAGAATGGAAACCGAATTCTTAATTTTCTTTCCCGCCCACAATTACTCAATCACATACCAACACAATTCTTCCAACACGTACAAGGTTATTCCAACAATTACCAAAACCATGAACCAAATTCTAATACAACACAAAAGCTAGGGTTTCAATCAAACCCTAATTGGATGGTTTCTGCTCCCAAAGATACATAAAATCGAATCCTAATCAAATGGGTAAGATGAAAAAATGATGGTGCTCATACCCATATGTGCCTTCCCCAATTTGCTCTATTTTTTCGAAGCAATTGACGCTGCGAGAACCCCATGCGGGCGCTTGATGAAGATTTAGTTGACCCGACGGCGCCACTGCCATCCTTATTATTCTTCTGAATGTAGAGAGAACAGATATTAAGGAACCAGAACAGAACGGAAAACAGAGGACAATTCTAACAGCTATGCCTTGCCTAAAACTAATAATACTACATCATTACCCTCAAATTCTTACAAGAAGCTGCTATTTATGTAAAAGCGCAGATGTGCATGCCTGACTACATCTGCCCTTGTGAAAAACTATTTTTAGGGTGAATAATGCCCAAAGCTAGAGTCGGTTCCCTTGTTTTTACACATTTCGAATCTCATAACTTAATGCTGTTATGTCCCATGGTGCCGCTTTAATATTTGTGCCGACCTTAGATAGGAATAGGAACTGATACCACCTTTAAAAATTAAATAAATAAAATAAATAGGTTATATAGGATTGTTATGGATTTTATTTTTATTATATATATATTTTTACATAAGTGAATGCTCCCATGTGTCTCGTTGATGGTAACCTAGCGTGAGATGCTCTCATGTATCTCGTTGATGGTAACCTAGCGTGAGATGCTCCCATGTGTCTCGTTGATGGTAACCTAGCGTGAGATGCTCTCATGTGTCTCGTTGATGGTAACCTAGCGTGAGATGGGGACCGTTTGACGCATAAGATCGTATAGTCGTCGTCAGTCTGGTTCAACACACGACAGGAGATGAGGATCGTCAGTCTGGTTCAACACACGACAGGAGATGAGGATCATTGGTCATGGAGGGAACGAACCACAAGCTAGGATTCAGATCAAACTACTGGCTAGCTATTATGTCTAGCTATTATAAGAGCTTGTATAGTTATTTCATAAGATTTAAATTGAGTTTTCTCTTTTAAAGTTCATGAATTTAATCAATTAAATCATCATATTTAATAATATTGTTAAAAAAATTATTTATTTTTTATTTATTACGTCGATAGGCGTCCTACAACCGTAAACAATATTAATATTTTATTAAAAAAACCGACATTAAGAAAATTATCCGCTGACATTAAGGGTTACATGGATTTAAAATATTTAAATGCAGAGAGTTATCAATCTCGAGGCGCCTATCTATCACACCCCCAAGAAATGAGATAGATGCCTCGAGATTGATAACTCTTGACGTTTATAGATATATATATTATTTTATATATCTAAGCTAGTTATATAACAATTATGATTACTATAAGCTACACGTTTATGTCTCTTTTTGAGAGGTTAAAGGTTCAAACCCCACTCAATATGAGGGGATCGGGACCTCTCATAAAGTAAACTCATTGAATAGTTGTCAGCTTTTTTTTTTTTTTTTTTTGTTACATAGGGGAGTTGGTTACAACCACTATTTTTAGTAATTGGTAAGCGCAAAGTTCAAACCACAGGGAAGCAAGTGCAGGTTCAAACCATAAGGATTGCTCTTAATAGTCTATTTGTCTTGTTGTTGTTGACCTGACGTGAGATGGAGATCACGGACCGCTCAGGATTCGTATCGTCGTTGATTTGATAAGCACTCAAACGATTCAACATGGAATATTACCTTTGTTAAAGTTGGCAACATGCCCCTAAGGTTTGAACCTAGGTCTCTTCTTGGCAAGTACTTGGCCAGTCAAGCCTTTGCCAATCCACCTAGTCCTTGGGAGCAAAATAACTAAAAGCTTACTGCAGTAGTAAGAGCTTTGACCTCTCTTTGAGAGGTCCAAGGTTCAAACCGCACTTAGTATGAAGAGACCATAACCCCTCATAAAAATATATGCTTAAACTCATTGAAAAACAATAATTATTAAAAATAAAAATTTATAGTTTCTAAATTATAATTTTTAATTAATTGAACTAATCTCATTAAATAGTACCGTGAGAAAAATAATTTTTTTCCATTTATTAAATAGCAAAAATAAATCTATAATTTTTAAATTTTAATTTCTTAATGGATTATCATAGGATTTAGGTTATATTTTTTATGTTGTAAAGGGGTGTCATAATCAAATTAGTTAGAATATCTTTTATATTGGATGTCACTCTATTAACTAGTTCTATTGAAATATATAGTTTTTTTTTGGTGCCGCTAGATTAAAACTTTGGTGTGGTCTATATCACTCTTATGTCTCAACCATTGAATCAAGGTCCCATTGGCAAATTAAGGTTATATTCGTTAATAAGTTTGAAGTGATTTTTTTTTATTAATGGTAAAGGTTATTTCAACTAGTTCTATCGAAATATATAGTCCTTTTGGTGCTGCTAGGATTAAAACTTTGGTGTGGTCTATATTGCTCTTATGTCTCAACCATTGAGTCAAGATCCCATTGGCAAATTAATATTATATTCGTTAATAAGCTTTAAGTGATTTTTTTATTAATGGTAAGGTAAGGTTTTGAAAGGATTACCTTTTTGCAAAAGATGTTTTTTTTCAAAATTAAAAATTAAATTTCCTTTTTTCTTTGTATTGTCAAAGTCCAAATCTTGGACTCATACTAAAAAAATACTATATAAGCATATGCCTAAACATTTCCCCTAACATCCTTTGGTGGTCTCATAAAACCCTCTAATCTATTTTATAAAAAAGCAACAAATAGACAATGACTTCTTTTGTTGATGTCATAGAACCCTGCAATCTATTTAATAAACAAGCAACAAATAGACAAATGCATAATAATATTGCTTATTTTTTTAATATAGTCCAACCAGACTTAATGTTGCCTAAACAAGACATATCCCTGAAAGAGTAAATAGTCCTATCTAGTTACTTTGCTAAAGCAATGAGTTATATTCTCCCTCATAGACAGAGCCCCAAAAGTGATATTTAAATTTTGATCACCTCATGACTCTATTCCCCTTAAAACATTATTTTCTCTAATAGAATTTGGATAAAACCTACTAGTAGGACTTGATCAAAAGTTCATTAATGGGAAGATCTTTGTTTGTCATCCAATATATTGTGTTATTGTTGTTGGAGAATATTATGTTACTTGGCAGATGTTAAAGTACCCCCATGGTACATTTGTACATATTGTAAATATTAGACTAGGGTGTGAGTTATTAGATTAGGGAGTGTGATTTATATTTTTCCTAAAGTATGTGTTAATGTGTGAGAATAGTCCAAGTGTCATGTAATAAAGTGTGCAAGTGTGTAGAGTGTAAGAGTGTGTAAAGTGTCATGTAATAAAGTGTGCAAGTGTGTAGAGTGTGAGAGTGTGCAATGTGTCATGTAAGTCAAGAGTCATATATACAAGTGAAGAGTCACATGGTATGTGGCAAGATGTAAAGTCAAGAGATATAAGAGGTTTGTCATATATGAGGAATAGGAAAGGATGCATCTCCTAGATATGTGAGGAGAGCAATAGTTAAATTATTGAAAGGTCAATTGTAAATTTATATTATGGAGACAAAGATTCGTATATAGTATAGATATGTGGGATTATTTTTAGGGAAGAGTGTGGTAGTGAAAAGTGAGCAACAAATCAATTTTGTGGAAGATATTTTGTTGGGAGAGTGATCAAAGAATTTTGAGGATTTGTTGGCTTACTTGGAACCCATCATATTCAAAGCCGAGAGTTATAAGCTTGTGAAGTCATTCGTTGAAGATAAGGATAGTGAGGATTTTTTAAATCACAACTCAATCAGTTTGGATAAGCAAATCACTTGCAGTTTAATTTGATTTTGAAGAAAATATACATACTTGTTTGTTGATATGAAGGAATAGAGGAGATTTGAATTATTATTTTTTTAAAACCTTAGTTTTTTTCCCCAAAACCCTAGTTGCTTTAGAAATGTTTTTGGGATTGGGATCATGGAGTTACCAATTTTTACTAGAAATGATGATATTTATGCTCAAGGATGGTAAAATAAGTTTAGATCTCTATATTTTGGTGACCGTTTTTGACAAATCCAACTTTACAAAATTTTAAGAGAGAAAGCACATGTTTGGTGGGAAAGTTTTGATAAGGAAAGTAATTATAAGTACACTTGGGACAAAATGGAGCATGCATTCTTGAGTCAATGGGACCCATATAAAAAGATAGCTAGTTTGAAGGTCACCATCAAAGGATATGAAGAAGAAATAAAAAGGCTTCAGAGGGAACTAAAAGAAATGAATAAAGAGGATATAATAGAAGGAAAAAATACAAATGACAATGTGCAAGTTCATGGTTGCATTCAAAAGGAAAAGCTTAAGAAGCAAGGATCCAAGGAGAAGCAAGAAGTAGTTATGGCAGGGGAACAAGTTGAAGAACCAAGAAAAGACTCAAAAGTTAAATTTATAGTAGCAACAAAGTCGAAGGAATCCTTGCCAAAAGTGGACAAGGACACGCCAAAAGAAGAGAATAAGATAGAAGATTGTGAAGAAGAATTAAAAAACAAAAAACAAATTGTTGAAGAATCAAAACAAAATTTTAGGTTAAGGTTGCAGTAAATTGACAACCACACCACCCTAAGTGGCAACAATCTTGGAAGCATGGCTTAAGGAATCAATATTATAGATCTATATGGAGTCAAAAAGGCATCAAGTATGACAATGTTTGGTAGAAAAAATATAGTGGTTATGGATTTTAAAGGGGTGTAGCAGTAGTAAGGAACAAGACCAATTGTTCAAAATATTAGAGTAGAGCAACAAAATCATAGAGCCAACAAAGCAGTTATGTATATTTGAGTGACACAATGCTAGCTTGGCATCATTTAAGACCACCACTAATCAATATTTCACTCGGATGGATGGATGAACATGATTAGAAAATGCCAAGAAGGAGGATGTTGAATATTTGTATTTATAAAGAAAATTGAAGATCCAAAAAATGAATATCAAGAATTAAGGCTTTTTTTGAAAAAAGTTGTAAGTATCTAGCTATAGCATCTCGATTAAGAAGAGAATTGAATAAGTTTGTAAACTCTAAAGGAGTGAGCTGTGATTTATCAAGGGTGGGACCCAAGTACAATCCATTTTTCTTAAGAAAAAAAATATTATGGAGACAAAGCTCCATGTATTATATAGAAGATGATATGAAGCATTGAATATTGAAGAATACAAGATATCTTGTAAATTTGATTCATCAATAATATTGTGTGTATATTTTGAAATATTGTTGTTATTTTTTGCTTGATAATAAGGGGTTGTACTTGGGTCCCCCACCCTTGACAAATTACATCTCTCTTATTTAGAGCTTGAGAGTTTACAAATAGATACACTTCTCATCTCAATTGAGATGCTATAGCTAGAAACCTACATCATTTTACATAAAATGTCTGAATTCTTGATTTTCATTTTCTGGATCTTTTCAAATCTTTGTATGAATACAATTACTCCAAAATTTAGCATCTTTCTTGACATTTTTCTATAGCAACCTTCACAATGCCAAAACTTCACCTCTACTATCTATGCCTTGCATCTTAGTAGAGTAATATTTCCAAAACATCACACTATCATAGTCCGCTTTACCAAATCTGGATTGCTAGTTTCCTTCCTAAAACACAAGTGCAACCACAAAAATTATAATAAATAGTCTAAATGAAAACACATTATTGTTACAAAATAAAACAGATATTACCAATGGAAAACATTAAAGTAAATCTTAATCATTAATTGATTTAGGCAATCAACATTTTTTGTCAACTTCAACTAAACTTTCTACTTCCTCTAACCATGGAAAGGAGAATTTAACTTCATGATCCTCAATCAAAACCCCTCTATTGGCTAGCTTATCTGCACATTTGTTTCCTTCCCTTAATATATGTGTAAACCTGATTTCTTCAAACTCTTTAGCAAGATCTTGAATTTCCACAATTATCTCTTGTATGTTCCATGGAGCCTTTGCTTTCCTCAAAATTGCATTTATTACTATGAGAGAATCACCTTCCATCCATACTCTATTCCATTTCATTTGTTTACATATTTTTAACCCTTCTAAAGTTGCCCAAGCTTCAACTTCATTATTTGTCTTAAATCCACTATTGAAAGCATAATGAGACAAAATATCTCCTCTATTATTTCTAATTATTCCTCCTCCTGTTGGTCCTAGATTTCCTTTAGATGCTCCATCAAAATTCAATTTAACCCACTCCACATCTGGTGGTTTCCACTTTATATTCTTTACCTTATTTTTGCTTCTCTTGTACCCAACATCATAATTCCATTTAATGACTTGACTCCATCTATCAAGACTCTCTACTTCCAAATTAGGAATTGGGTGAGTTGATAGGGTTGGTTTAGACTCCTCTATGGCTAAACATATCTTCTTTTTCATTACCTCTAAACTGCTTTCCTTTCCTTTAAATATTCTTCTATTCCTTTCTAGCCATATAGTCCAAAGTATTGTATCTTTTGATATATCCCATATTGTCTGTAAAGCCTCACTTTTATAAGTGCTCTACCATTGCTTTAACCAATCTTCAATTCTGCTATTCATCACCATGCATTTACCAAACATATTAAGAATCCATTGCCATAGATTCCAAACTATTGAGCAATGTCCCAAGAGATGGTCAATACTCTCCTCCTCCTTATTACAGAAAACACATTGAGAGGGGCCATGAAAACCCCTTTTCATAAGGTTATCCCAGGATAAAATTCTTCTATGACCTACTAGCCAAACAAACATTTTGACTTTAGGAATGCTTGGGCTATCCCAAATATCTCTCCATATTCTAGTGACATTATTATTATGTTGGTGTTGAACATTATATCCACTTCTTGTTGTGTATTCTCCTGAGCTATTCAACTCCCAAATCAATTTATCCTTGGCACCCCTCGGAATAATCATAGTTGTTATCTTTCTACTCAATTGCCTCCTAGCATCAATGTCTTGTATACTTGTAAAAAAATCTTCTTTCCATTTGTATCTTCCTTCTCGATCCTTGTACAAAATGTTTGAAACCCTATCACCGTATTTGTCTTGAAGCAATCTCATCCAAGGTTTCAAAATTGGATCTAAATTGAGTGGTTTTTTATCACACCAAGTATCCATCCAAATAGAATTTTTTCTCCAGTTCCCACCACCCATCTTAAACCTTTAATCATAAGATCAATAGATTTTTTTAAACCATTCCAAAGAGCAGAACCATTTGGAAGAGAGAATGCAATAAATATTAAACTTGGGTCATTGGGATCAACATACTTACTTAGAAGAATTCTTGCCCATTGTCTTTGACTCTCTTTGTACAATCTCCAGATAACTTTTCCCCTAAGAGCTAAGTTTGCATCTGTAAGAGCTCTTAAACCAAGACCTCCCCTAGTTTTATCATCACACAACTTGCTCCATTTCACCAAAGGAAATTTCCTTTTATCATGTAAACCTGACCATAAAAAGGATCGCATAATAAAGATTAAACTTTTTTCAACTGATTTTGGCATAGAATACAATGACATATAATATGTTGGAATGGCTTGTAAGACTGACTTAATTAACTGCACTCTTCCTGCTAATGATAACCATCTACCTTTCCAATATGGAAGTTTATTTTGAACTTTACTAATAACTGGATTCCATAAATCTATCCTCATTCTCCCCTCAAATAAAGGCATCCCTAGATAAGTTGTTGGTAAATTTGCCTCCTCCATTTGAAGCAACCTACAAATTCTTGCTTTGATATTAGCAGGAGTGTTAAGGAAGTAAATTTTGGATTTAGTCCTATTAATTTTTTGCCCTGAAGCTCTTTCATACTCTTTTAAAAAGTTATTCAAAGCTCTGGCCTCATTTATCCTTGCCCTTCCAAAAAGGGTTGTATCATCTACAAACTGTTGATGGGTGATGTTATCGATGTTATTACTAACCTTAAGTCCACTTATAAGCCCATATTTGTAAGCCTTCTTTAAGTTCCTACTCAAAACTTTTGCCATAATAATGAACAAATAAGGAGATAGAGGATCTCCTTGTCTAAGGCCTCTCTTGGCTTTAAAATATTTTGTCACTAACCCATTGACCAACACTAAATAAGAAACTGTAGAGACACAAGCTTTAATCCATCTAACCCATTTCTTCCCAAAACCAAACTTATCTAAAACTGCAAAAAGAAAATCCCATTTAACCCTATCATAGGCTTTACTCATATCAAGTTTTAAGATCATAGCTTTCTCTTTTCTTGAAGCTATTGAATGTATAACTTCATGAGCTACTATGATCCCATCCAGAATTTGTCTCCCTTTCACAAATCCTCCTTGCTCTTCTGAAATGATTTTGTCTAACAATGGCCTTAATATATTCTCCATCACTTTGGAAATAATCTTATAAGCCATATTACATAGGCTTATGGGTCTAAAAGAATCAAACAATTCAGCATCCTTCTTTTTTGGAATTAGGGTAAGATAAGTTGCATTTATTTTATAAGGAATGTATTGTTTTACCCTAGATTGTTCCACTGCCACCAATAAAGAATCCTTCACTATATCCCAATTATGTTGGTAAAAAGCTACAGAGAGCCCATCTGGACCTGGGGATTTATCCTTATTAAAAGAGAAAAGAGCTAAATGAACTTCTTCTAGAGTAATAGGCTCCATCAGTTTCCTATTGTCTTCATTTGTTATAACTGAAGGAACATCTTGAAGAAGTTTATCATTAAGAACTTCGGTCTCCTCTGAACCTAGAATATTATGATAAAATGACTTTGCCTCTTTTCTAATTTCACTTTGATCTTCAATCCAAACCCCTTCTATTGATTTAATTCTACTAATTCTAGAAGATGATCTTTGTACTATAGCCATCCTATGAAAAAACTTTGTATTTTTATCTCCTTTTAACCAAGTCTATCTTGATTTTAATCTCCAAAATTTCTCTTCCTTACTCAAAATATTATGATAATCACTAAGCAACTCCTTTTCCTCTGAGCTTGTATTATTTTCATCACCTTTTTGGAATTTTGAAAGTTTATCTTTTAGTTCTTTCTTCTCAAAAATATTCACATCTTTTAGGTGTTCTTGTTCCAATCTTTTAGTCTAGATGTCATAGCTTTAATTTGGTTTAAAAGAGCATACAACCCACCATTATCTAAAGAATTCCATGTTTGAGCTATCATATCAACAAATTGAGGATGGTCTGCACATATATGCTCATATTTAAAATATGATCTTTTTTTTAATTCACTTACCATCATTTTAACTCTTATTGGCCAGTGATTTGTGTTGGAAATTTAAGCATGTTGTGTTGTCATTGATGTCAAAAGGTTTGATGTCCTAAGTTGATGGAAATATTTATTAGAATATTCTTAAAAGGGCACATGAGGCAACAAGAAGAGAGAAAATCCTTCTCCATGATGGTATTGAAAAATAAAAGGGTCAAGTTGATTTACCATGGTGGTATTTGAAAAATAAAAATAAAAGGGTCAAGTTGATTTATCATGGTGGCATTTGAAAAAGGAAAAAAAAAAAATCCTATTTGATTTACCTTGGTGGTAATTTTGCAAAAGCAAAAGGTTAAATTGATTAACTATGGTGGCAAAAGTTTTAACCTAAGAAAAGGCCCTAAGAGAAATTATAATATTTAAATCCCTTGGATTTAAATTATTATAATTAAAATATAATATTTTATTGGTGCCAAAAGGTTTGAAAACTCGAGCGCCGACATCAAATTTAATGCAACCATTGCATATAAATATTGCATGCTAAAGTGGTTCATAAGATGTGTTCGTGTGTTGAAATTCGTGTGTTCATTCGATCATCATTCGATTCACAATGGAGAAGGAAGAAGACACCAGTTTTTGGAAATCAAGGTAAAGTAAAGGACAATGAGTAGGGGCTCTGAATTTATATTCCATCCAAGCAGGTAGCCTAGACGACAACGTTCGTGGTGCTAGGCCATGGCAGCAGACAAGTCTCATGTTTGAGACGTGACGAAAGCAGGTGACAAGGTTTTGCATGATGTTTTGTGTTTTGTGTCGACGGTAGAGGACAAGAGGGAGCACATGATCCTTGGGTTTATATGGGCGGCTAGCCCACGTGGTGTTTGCCCTTGTGCTAGGGTGCAGAGGCCAACGAGGTCATAGTTTCGAGCAGAGATGACAATGCTTGAAAGGTATAATTAATTTTTTATAAAGATATGCAAAATTGTGTTTGGTTAAGGAGTTATAAGGGTTAATAAATTTTATTATTGTGATATGAAATGGTTAGGGAGCTATAAGGTTAGTAAAGTAATTTAATTTTTATTTTAAAAAGGGATGAAAGGTGAAATTTCAGATTGTTAATGCTTGTTTGATGCATGAGATGAAGTGATAATTTCTTTGGTCTTATTGAAATTTAAAGTGCATTATTTTCGGTTTCATAAGAAGGAGGTAGAAGGTGTATATGTGAAATTCATGTGTGTAGTTTCTAGTTGTTTTGGTGAGCATTATTTTGCATGAAATAATAGGAGAAATAAGGTGTAAAAGTGAATTGATATTTTATTGTAATTTTTGTATGGTGAGATATCTTTTGAGAAGAAAATTCATATGGATGTATTGAGAGAGTATTTTGATAACTAACTCTTGAAGTAGCACTAGAAAGATCAATTGTGTATGAGACATATTTTTGAAGACATATCACCACAAGAGCAATTTAGAGGTATGAACACATCATCCCTTGTTTAAAGTGTTTGTTGGAATAAATGTTTTGGAACATAAGGTAGAGTGAAAAGGATTGTTTGATAAGCATTGTTGGAAATCTTTGAGTGAGGTTTTTATGTTTCATTGTTGAATATTTTGGAAAAATTTGGGATAGAATTTGAGAACAATCTGTGCTTCTAATTTTTGAAAGGATTTGAGACATTTGAGCTAGATATTGTGAACTACTTGTGCTAGGGTTGAAGACAAGTTAGTGCATCTATGTGAAATCTTTTAAACATTGATTTGAGATATATTGATAGCAAATTGTGAAGGTGTTTGAGATCAATATTATAAAGAAAATTGTGCATTGGTGTGATTGATCTTTGAGAGAATATTTGCAAGAAGAATAAACCAATTTTGTTATACATTGTTTTGATTTGATTTGAAAGGAATTTTGTAAGAGATAGAGAGTGGTTAATTGAGTACAAGATCTGTGAGTGTGAAACATATTGAGTCTTTGATAGAGTATATCATTCTCTATATTTTTCAGAGGTTAAACAAATTTTGAGTAGAATATATTTGTTTGAAGAAAGCTTTTTTGAAAATATATAAGCTTGGTTTGTGTGCAAGGTTTGGAAATATTTGAGCAGGTTAAGTGAGCAACATTAAGGTAGATTTGAGCAAGTCTTTGAGAAGTCTTGAAGGTAGTTTTGAAGCAAGTCTTTGAGAAATCTTGAGGATAGATTTGAGTAAGTCTTTTGAGAAGACTTGAAGGCAGTTTTGTGCAAGTCTTTGATAAGGCGTGAGGACATAATTGAGCAAGTCTTTGAGAAGGCTTGAGGATAGATTTGAGCAAGTCTTTGAGAAGGCTTGAGGACAGATTTGAGCAAGTCTTGTGAAGACTTGAAATAGAATTGAGAGCAGGTTTGATTTTTGATTTGTTCAAGCTTTGTGTTAAGGCTTGGGGTAGATTTGAGATAAAATTAAGAGTAAATTTGTGAGAAGAGTTAAAGCATATTTGTACTAGACTTGAGACAAAGTTTGGTGTAAATTTGAGACAAATTTTGGTACATATTTGAGATAAATTTGAGAGAAAACTTTGGAGGTGATAGAGAAAAGAGGACAATAGTCTCCAGTGGATAAAGATACATTAGCTACTGTAGTGGATATAGAGATATCCTGTAGAGAGAGATACACAAGTCAGAGCAGTGGGGGCAAAAGTCTTCTAGAAGATCACCAAACAAAGCAAAGGAGATAGAGTTCTTCTATGGAGAGATATCCACGAACCAGTTGAGGAGATAGAGTTCTCCTAGATCAAGTTCCATGAACTAGAGCAAGGGGATAGAGTTCTCCTATGGAGAGAGATCCATGAACTAGAGCAAGAGGATAGAGTTCTCCTGTGGAGAGAGATACACAAACTAGAGAAAAGGGGAAAGAGTTCTCTTGTGGAGAGAGATTCACAAATCAGAGCATAGGGGATTGATGTCTCCTTTAGATAGAGGTCCATAAACATTGTAATAGGGAATTGATTCCCAAGATATTTGTTGAGAAAATTTAGTAGATAGATTTTCTTTGTGGAGTAGCCCACATTGGGTGAACCACGTTAAATATGTGTCTTTCTTGTGTGTGATGACTTGTGCATTGCTTTGATTACTACCATTAACATTGTCATTGATAATATTGGATAATATTGTTTGGGAAAGAAAAGTAAAAGTTGGGTTTTATATTGTTCACACCCCCTCTCAGTATAAGCCAGTGTTCTTCAATCTGAACCAATCCTTGTTAAGGTATTAATTTTAGCACAATTTCCTTCATCTAGCCAATGATCTGAGAGAATGCGTTTATCTAATTTTTTTGCTATTAGATTCTGGCCTCTCCTGTTGTTGGTCCAAGTATAGTTGTATTCTTCAAACTCAAATTTCCATATATTATTGTTTTGAATAAAAGTTGAGAAGTCTTTCATACTTTGGGTCAATTTTCTAATTCCCCCAATTTTTTTCATTCAACTTGGTTATGCCATTAAAATCTCCAATGATCATGATTCGGGTTTCTTGGTTTTTTACTTCTCATAAAGGCTTCAATCCCACTCCAAACTTATAAGCTACATGTCTGAGTTGTAGGTCCATAGACATTGATAAGGATGAAAAGAATATTTACAAAGTAGCAAGTGACTAAAGAGGCTATCCAAAGCCTAGTTTTATGAATGGTTACACAAGAGGTTCTAGAAGGATTCCAACAAGTTAGAATCCCCCCTACTACTTCATAATCCATAGCATCCCATTTACATCTTGTCCAAACTATTTTCATAGTTTTTGAAACTTCTTCTTTTGTCATTTAGTTTCCCGGATACAAAGAATATCAGGTTTATTACTTAAACATAGGTCCCTAATACACCTATGCTTTGAGGTGGCATTAGCACCCCTTATATTCCAAGATATGACAATAATATCTCATTAGGGGCTTTTGACCCCTCTTGCGTATTACCAATATAATTTTGTTGTTTGGTAAATAAAAGTTCAACCCACTTCGTTTGTGTTCCTTTCTCTATGTTAGATATTGCTTCCCTGGATCGTGCTTGATAATTTGAGGGTTTTTCTCTTTTTGCCTTACCTATATTAGGAGTAGGCCTTATTATTCTATTCCTCAATATTATTTCATAATTTATTTTTCAACATATTTATCCTCTCTTATCTCTATTATAGAAGCTTTTGACTTATCCTGCTCATTTTTTGGTATTTCCTTATTAATCGCAGAGGTGTTAACTTCTAAAACTACATTTTCTTTACTAGTTATTTTCTCCTGAATGGTGCATGGTACTTCAAGAGAGTCTTCAAAATCTAATGAGACACATTCCTTAGGTTCATCAAGAATATTCTTCCTTAAATTAAGATCATAGTGAATAGACGGATAGACGGTTCCTTGCTAATATGTTGAAATTGTTGTACTGTGTTCTCTCAGTTTTGATCTACTTTTTCTTCATAAGCTAAAGCTTCAAAAGAATTAGAATTTATTCCATTATCCTTATTTATTGGTCTCCACTATTCATTTTCTTTTATTTTTCTAGATCTATTTTTTGGAAGTTGAAAATCATCTTTATCCATAACCATTTGTAAATTTCTCTTACGATTTTCTACAAATGATTCTATTGGGCTCTTCTTAGGGAATGATCTCTCAATATGCCCCACCTCATGACATATTCTACTTCTAAAGATATTTTTTCATAATCTATAGTTTGGGTCCACATCTTATCCCCATACTTAAGAATGATTGATTCTGGTAAAGCTTTACTTATATAAATCATGACCAATATTTGAGCATAAATAGCCAAAAATCCATCTTTTGTTGTATCTAAAATCTCAAGGAGTTGTCCTATAGTGTTGTCTATTGCCTTGAAGGTATCTATTTCCTAAAATTCAATGGGTAACCCAAACATCCTAGCCCAGACTGTGTTAGGATCCCATCCTAACCCTTAATGTAATAACTTCCATGATGTAATAATTCCTAAAGAACGTGGGTAGTACCCATGATTAATATTTTGTAATGTTCTATGTTTTAGCTTATGTAGTGCCTCTGACAAATGACACCCTTTTTATGTAACACATGGTAGATAGGTTATGTAAGGTGGCCTTGTGCATGTAATTCGAGTGGCATTGTGCATGTAATTTGAGTGGCACTATGCATGTAATTCGGGTGGCATTATGCATGTAATCCAGGTGGCATTTTGCATGTAAGCCAACCATGGAAGGGAACTCTTTAAATACCCGAGAAGACACCAATGTATTCATATTTTTGTAAATTAATGAAGTGTTGAAGGAGGTTGCCCCCTCGAAGAGGCCTGCGATTCTATCTTATTGTGAGATTGTTCCTTTATGCAAATTTTTGTTATAATGTGTATTTTGTTCTGAATATTACTATGATGTTTATGTGAATTTATTTCCAAGCAATTGTGTGAGAGTGTGCTTATTTGAGTTTAATTTATAGTAGGATCCTAACAAGTGGTATCAGAGCATTTTCCAGGGCCAAGTTCTGTTGTAATAGTAACGATTCTTGCGTGTTAGGTATAATCCCCTATTATTTTCATGTATATTTTTTTTTACTATTATAAAAAAAAAAAAGACAAAGACCAGTAAAAAAAAAAAATAGTCTTTTTAGTTGAGTAGGTAGAAACCCTGTGTCGGGGGTTTTAAAATATCACGAAGGATCTGTCATTATTGGCTAAGCTAGATAGCCCATACAACGTCTAGTGAAGTGAGGGGCGATCAGGCTCCAATACCCAGGCCTCAGACAGAACTCGCGCATGGACTTGAGCTCCCACGCATCTTCGGGTGTATTGAGAGACCATTCTAGGGTTAACAAAATTTTATCCAGTAGGAAGCTTATCGGCCTTGTATCATCCATAGTCCATGGGACACAACATCCCGGACGATTACCCTCCCGTATTGTCAGAGAGGTAGATAGTGTGCTCAAGGGTCTGTGTGGAATCCTCCTTGGGTAGTGGCCTGAAATATTGGTCCGAGCACTATTGTTCGTCACTGCGGTATAACAGAGGGCCTATGGGTGTTACATACTCCTTTACCTAGCATACCCTGGTTATGTTAAAACTTCAACTTGCAATAAAATCACAAACTAAAACTCCTTGTTTGTAAACCTGCATTCCAAATTCCCAAAAGTGAGCATATGAGAAAGGAATCCTCTACCAAAAAAATAGCTAAATTACATGAATTCAGGATAAAATATGAGGGTGACAGTTAAGTTGACAGTCTAGAGAATAACAGTCAAATTTACAATGGCAGTAACAGTTAGGTCAGCATAGTTAGGTCATAAATTGTAGTTTTCAATGTCAGAATAAAACTGTCATAACAGTAACCTACACAATACATAGAATATTCAGACTAGTGAGGTAAGCAGTGTCAGAGATACTGTCAGGGCTGAGAAAAACATTGAGCGAGTGACCAGAAACCAATTATAGATAGTGCTCTAGTACCCAAATTTCGCACTGTAGCTCAAAATCCAAAACTGTAAACACCGTTAGACTCAGCAAAACAAGAGAAAAAAAAGAAAGACAAAGACCAATAAAAAAATAGTCTATTTAGTTGAGTAGGTAGAAACTCTGTGCTAGGGGTTTTAAAATATTGTGAAGGATCTGTCGTTATTGGCTAAGCTAGATAGCCCATACAACGTCTAGTGAAGTGAGGGGCGATCAAGCTCCAATACCCAGGCCTCAGACAGAACTCGCACACAAACTTGAGCTCCCACGCATCTTCGGGTGTATCGGGAGACCATTCTAGGGTTAACAAAATTTTATCCAGTAGGAAACTTATCGGCCTTGTATCATCCATAGTCCACGGGACACAACATCCCGGACGATTACCCTCATGTATTGTCAGAGAGGCAAATAGTGTGCTCAAGGGTATGTGTGGAATCCTCCTTGGATAGTGGCCTGAAATATTGGTCCAAGAACTATTGTTCATCATTGCGGTATAACAAAGGGCCTATGGGTGTTACATACTCCTTTACCTAGCATACCCTGGTTTTGTTAAAACTTCAACCTACAACAAAATCACAAACTAAAACTCCATGTTTGTAAACCTGCATTCCAAATTCCCAAAAGTGAGCATATGAGAAAGGAATCCTCTACCAAAAAAATAGCATAAATTATATGAATTCGAGATAGAATATGAGGTTGAAAATTAAGTTGACAGTCTGGAGAATAACAATTAGATTTACAGTGGCAGTAACAGTCAGGTCAGCACAGTCAGGTCAAAAATTATAGTTTTCAGTGTCAGAATAGAACTGTCATAACAGTAACCTACACAATATAGAGAATCTTCAGACTAGTGAGGTAAGCAGTGTCAGAGAAACTATTAGGGCTGAGCAAAACATTGAGTGAGTGACTAGAGACCAATTATAGATAGTGCTCCAGTACCCAACTTTTGCATTGTAGCTCAAAATCAAAAACTATAAACACCGTTAGACTCGAAAAAATAGGAGAAAAAAAGGGTACTGGGGTGCCAAAAAGTAGTGTTGTGGGATATAGCTCATTGTGACCACCTCTTCGAGCTGATCATTTTGATATATAGCACCCAAGCACTTTTTTGGACACTTACTAAAAATAGTAAGTCCTGAAACCCAATTCTAATTTTAGTAACTGGTCACAAAAGGTTCCAAAATGGCCCAGGGTACCCATGGACATCAAAAAGAGCTAGAACAGATGGACTCCTTAACAAAAGCCATTGAGAATTTGAACTTGGCAATTTTCTCCATAAGGGAAGAGGTCCAAGGTCTTCGTCTAGATCATGAGGCCACTAGCGCTCGCTTAGAAGAAACACTGATAGATGTGGGTAGCAAGTTACATAAGGGACCACTCAAAATAGAACACCAGGCTGAAAACTCTACAAGGAATGACCATGACCCATCCTTTAAAATGCCAAAATTGGACTTCCCTCGATTTAATGGGAAGGATGTTGATGGGTGGTTATGTAGGGTTGATCAATTCTTTAGACTTCATAATGTTCCCATATATCATCGAGTTCAGATGGCTTCCTTCAATTTGGAATCTGAGGCTCTACACTGGTTCTAGTGGTTACGTAATTCCAACCCAAATCTCTCTTGGGAGGACTTTGAGTCCCAACTACTGACCCGATTTGGGCCTAGTGAGTATGAGGACTTCACAGGGGCCTTGACCAAACTGCAACAAACATCCTCAGTCCGTGACTACCAAACTCAATTTGAAAAATTGGCCAATAAGACAAGAGGATTTACGAAAGGGTTCTTCACGAGTTGTTTTATTAGTGGGTTAAAAGGGGATCTCCAAGCTGAAGTAAAGATGTTGAAACCATATTCCATGATGGAAGCTATCAGTTTGGCCCATCTGGCCGAATCTAAACTCTCAAACCAAAGGCGCCCACCACGGTTTCCTCAAAACCGACCTTCATTTCCTTTTCGAACCCAAAATTTAGTGGATAGTAAACCTACTACACCCAAGCGACTGACTACAGAGGAGATGGATGCACGTCGTGCCCAAGGATTATGTTATAATTATGATGAAAAGTTTTTTAAAGGACATAAGTGTGCAAACAAAAGACTGTTCTTGATAGATGTTGAGGAACCTACTAACACTGACCAGAGTGATGAGGATGAGGACCCTCCTGAAACACCTTCTCCATAGGAAGAAGATACATAGGGGTCTGAGGCAGAGATTTTAGTCCATGCTCTTGCAGGCATTACCACTCCACAAACCATGAAAGTTGTGGGATTTTTCAAGGGCCAACGTCTTACCATCCTTATTGATTCAGGCAGCACACACAACTTCATTGATCCTCGAGTTGCTAAGCGGGCAAATTGCTATATCCACACTTGTAATTCATTCGAGGTCATGGTAGCCAATGGGGGAACATTACCTTGTAAAGGAAAATGCCACAATGTCAAGATCAGGATAGGGGACTATGAACTCAAGCAGGACATGTTTACCCTCCAGTTGGGAGGATGTGATATGGTTTTGGGATCTCAATGGTTGAGTACGTTGGGCACTATCAGTTGGAACTTTGTAGAACTCTGGATGCAATTCTCCCAAAATGGACAAACACACTTACTCAAGGGCTCCCCTACAGGAACACCTCACCTCATTAGTTCCAATCGTATGGAGAAAGTGCTAAAGAAATCAAAACATGGGGTCATTGCACAACTCTTCTCCATCCAACCAACCACTTCACTAATGGCTGAAATTCCATCAGACCTACAACTAGTTCTACACAAACATGATGTTGTCTTTGCAGAACCAACTACACTACCACCACGTCTCTCTCACGACCATGCTATCCCATTGCTCCCAGGTAGCGCACCACCAAATATCAGGCCATATAGGTACCCTCATGCCATGAAATCAGAACTAGAAAAATTGGTACAGGAATTACTCAAGGTTGGTGTCATCCGGCCTAGTACTAGCCCCTACTCCTCGCCTGTCCTACTTGTTCCCAAGAAAGATGGCTCATGGCACCTATGTATTGACTATCGGGAACTCAACAAGACTACGATCAAGGATAAATTTCCTATTCCAGTGGTTGATGAATTACTCGATGAACTACACGGGACCATGTATTTCACCAAGCTTGATCTCCACTCTGGGTACCATCAGATCCGGCTCAAGGATGAGGACATCCCCAAAACTGCCTTTCGCACTCATGAAGGTCATTATGAATTCTTGGTAATGCCATTTGGTCTCACAAATGCTCCTTCTACATTCCAAATTCTTATGAACAACATCTTTCGGCCCTTTCTACGGAAGTTCATCCTTGTGTTCTTCGATGACATCTTGATTTACAGTCGCACATGGGAAGAGCACCTCAATCATGTGGATCAAACTTTACAGCTGTTGGTCACCCATCACCTTTTTTCCAAAAGGTCCAAGTGTTCCTTTGGTCTGATTGAAGTAGAGTATCTGGGACACATTGTCTCACAGGATGGCATCAAGGTTGACCCTAAGAAGATTCAAGCAGTTCAAGAGTGGCTGAAACCTCGCACCCTCAAGGGACTTCGAGGATTTTTAGGGCTTATGGGCTATTATCACAAATTTATCTACAATTATGGGAAGATAGCTGCCCCCCTCACCTCCATGTTGAAAAAATATTCCTTCACTTGGACAGGGCCTGTTGACCAAGCCTTCATTGAACTCAAGCATGCTATGACCACCACTCCCGTCTTAGCCATGCCAGATTTCTCTAAACCATTTGTCATTGAAAGTGATGCTTCTGGTCATGGTATTGGGGCAGTATTGATGCAAGAAGGATGACCTATGGCTTTTACTAGCAAGGCACTCTCTGATCGTAATATGGGGAAATCCACATATGCTAAGGAAATGTTAGCCATATTGCATGCAGTCACACATTGGTGACCTTACCTCATTGGGCGTCACTTCTCCATCAAAACCGACCATCAAAGTCTCAAATATTTTTTGGAACAAAGAGTTGCCACGCCTGACCAACAAAAGTGGGTGTCTAAACTCATGGGCTATGATTATGATATCACCTACAAAAAGGAAAGGAGAATATTGTGGCTGATGCTCTTTCTCACCAAATGGAGACCGTAAGTATGTTGTGTGCCATCTCAGCACCACTTCCCCAATGGATTGATTCCTTGCATCAAGAAGCACGTCAGGATGCAGATTTGCAAGCTTTGATAGCCTCACTAATGGATGATCCAGATTCTGCACCAGGGTATAATTGGAATGGCCATGATCTACGCTACCATCAACGCCTGGTTCTACCTCATAAGTCCCCACTTCGAGAGCTCCTCATGAAGGAATTGCATGCCACTCCCTCTGCAGGCCATTCAGGGTTCCTTAAAACATATGAGCGACTCAAGCGCACCTTCTTTTGGAAAGGTATGAAACGTGACATCCACTCTTTTGTTGTTGCCTGTGACACATGTCAAAGGATGAAAGGTGAAACAATGCGCTCTCTGGGCACTCTTCAGCCATTGCCTATCCCAGATCAGGTTTGGACTGACATTTCCATGGACTTTATAGAAGGGCTCCCTAAATCTGGAGGCAAGTCAGTTATTTTCATGGTAGTGGACCACCTTTCAAAGTATGCTCACTTTTGTGCCCTTGCCCATCCTTATACAACATCCATTGTTGCACAAATTTTTCTTGACTCCATATTTTGCCTTCATGGCATGCCCACCTCCATTGTATCTGATCGTGATCCCACCTTCACTAGTCATTTTTGGCAAGAGTTGTTTAAGTTGCAGGGGACTCAACTCAAAATGAGTTCAGCCTACCATCCACAAATGGATGGTCAAACAGAAGTTGTTAATAAATGCTTGGAAACCTACCTTCGTTGCTTTGTCTCAGATCATCCCACTCAATGGGCAAAATGGCTATCCTTGGCCGAATGGTGGTACAACACTTCCTATCATACCACAACCAAACTCACACCATTTGAAGTAGTCTATGGGCGCCTTCCACCTATGCCTTCCTCTTACATTCCTGGCAGCTCCAAGGTCCAGGCCGTCGACAACACTCTGAGTCAACACACCGAGGTCCTTCGCCAACTTAAGCAGAATTTGAACATGGCCCAGAATCGGATGCGCCAACAAGCTGATCAACATCATTATGAGCGTAGTTTTGATGTAGGTGATATGGTCTTCCTTCACTTGCAGCCGTACAAACAATCATCCCTACAACTTCATAGGTGCCAGAAGCTTGCTGCAAAATTCTATGGTCCTTACCAGGTTCTACAAAGGATTGGCCCCACAACTTACAAATTGGTGCTCCCACCTACTTCCAAGCTTCATCCTATTTTTCATGTTTTCGCTCTCAAGAAAGTTGTGGGCACACAGGTACAGGTTCAATCCACACTTCCTGAATTGGATGAAGAAGGCTCCATATTACTTGAACCTGAGCAGTTGTTGGATCGTCGGACTCGCACTCTTCGCAACCGTACAATTACAGAGATCCTGGTTCAGTGGCGTGGGCTTCAACCTGAAGATGCTACATGGGAGTCTCTCCACCAACTCCAGCAACAGTTTCCTCATTTCAGCTTTGAGGACAAAGCTTCTTCAAGGGGAAGGACATGTTAGGATCCCATCCTAACCCTTAATGTAATAACTTCCATGATGTAATAATTCCTAAATAACGTGGGTAGTACCCATGATTAATATTTTGTAATGTTCTAAGTTTTAGCTTATATAGTGCCTATGACAAATGGCACCCTTTTTATGTAACACATGGTAGATAGGTTATGTAAGGTGGCCTTGTGCATGTAATTCGAGTGGCATTGTGCATGTAATTCGAGTGGCACTATGCATGTAATTCGGGTGGCATTATGCATGTAATCCAGGTGGCATTTTGCATGTAAGCCAACCATGGAAGGGAACTCTTTAAATACCCGAGAAGGCACCAATGTATTCATATTTTTGCAAATTAATGAAGTGTTGAAGGAGGTTGCCCCCTCGAAGAGGCTTGCGATTCTATCTTATTGTGAGATTGTTCCTTTATGCAAATTTCTGTTATAATGTGTATTTTGTTCTGAATATTAATATGATGTTTATGTGAGTTTATTTCCAAGCAATTGTGTGAGAGTGTGTTTATTTGAGTTTATTTTATAGTAGGATCCTAACGACTGGTACTAGGGATGAATTTACATTTTCAAGTGAAAAGCCTTTATACCAGCGGGTAAGGAAGAGCCCTGCTCTTACCATAAACCAAGGACCCCCTTTTAGGATTCTTTCTCTTTCTTACTTAGAACAAAAAATGGCTAGGAATAAACCTTTGGGAACAAATGATAGAATCACTCCTAGAGACTTCCAACTCCTATCAATCCATTCTCTTAAGGTTGAAGCCCTTGGCCAATACCCATTAAATTTACCAAAAATTTCCCTATCTTAGAGCAATGAGGATCTCTCTGAGGTGCACTCACTAACCTATACCACTAGGAAAGATTCTAAGGATTTAACTATAAATCAATCCATAGAAAGGAAATGAAAACTCAAAATCTAATGAAATTTATCTAAAAGTCCTATAGCAGATATAATATTTGATAAAAAACTTTATAAATTTTTCATGCACAATTTCTAAGATAAAGAAAGGGAAAAAATAACTTAGCTGAAAAATATTTGTCCAAATAGAATGTCTTTCCTCTTTGAAGTTCTAAAACTTCATTGCTCTTCCCATAATTCGAATCCTAGTTGGCAAATATTTGCAATTTCATTTTTCACGACTTGAAAAACTATCACTGCCCTTATTCTAAATGGTTGACTTCAAAGGGTAGTATCTCCCTCAATATTGCTCAAATTTTTGTATATGACCACTCATTTTAAATCTATTCAAATTTTGCACAAGTTGGTCCAAGAATCAACTAAATCGGATAACTCTTTGCGAAGATATGGCTCCTAAAATATGAGATGTTTTTTAGGAAAAAACCCTAATCCTTCGCACTTTGTAATTTTATTTTTCGTGACTTGAAAAATCATCACTGCCCTTGTTTCGAATGGTTGACTTCATAGGATCGTATCTCCCTCAATATTGATCAAATTTTTACATATGACCACTCATTAAAGCTATTCAAATTTTGCACAAGTTGATCCAAGAATAAGCTAAATCGGATAACTCTTCGCGAAGATATGGCTCCTAAAAGATGAGATATTTTTCAAGAAAAAACCCTAATCCTTCGCACTTTGCAATTTTGTTTTTCATGACTTGAAAAATCGTCACTGCTTTTGTTACTTATACCTTTTAATTTTCTAAAATATTGTTATTATTTCATGATTGTAATCGATTTATATTGGTCAGAGATTTATATGCTTCAATTTTGTTATAATTTAAGATTATCGATATTGGGACCTATGAAATAATTTGGCTAAAAAGCTAATAGTGGTATCAAAGCTATACTTTGGTCAAATTGTCATTTGACATTGTGAAGGAAGAAGTGAGAAGAAATGGTTGATTTCACCCTTAAGAAAAATTGAGAAAAGAGATTATTTTTGGAGAACATTGATAGGTTGACTACACCCACAAATTGTTGGATAATAGTCAAGAAGGTGAAGATTTGCCACCTAAAAGTACAAGTTGGAAGATGAAGCAAATTTGGGTTGATTTCATCCTAAGGTTGCTAAAGTTTTATTTTTAGGAGTTTTTTGACAGAACATATTGGAGTAGTACTCCAAAGACTGAATGTTTGAAAATATTGATGTTGAAAGTGAAAGCTTGATGAAAAATTAAAATTGATAATGGCATTGCCAATGGAAAACAAAGAACCTTGTTTCAACAGGTTATTCCAGGTTTTGAAGACAACAAATTAGGAAAACCCCCTCAAGGGAGGGGGAGAGGAAGAAATCCCAAATAATCTAAATTAAGTTCCTCTCATGGAACGTGAGAGGCCTCAATGGCCTGCCCAAACACAGGGAAGTCAGTGCAATAAGAAATCAAGTGAATCCAACTATTATCATGTTGCAAGAAACAAAAACTAAATAGATTCAGTCAAAAAAAGTAGCAAAAAAAATCTGGAATCAAGGGGAGATGGTTTGCAAATCAGCCAGAGGAGCGTCTGGAGGCCTTATGACTTTGTGGGATCCCCAAATAGTAGAAGGCACCATTATTTAGAAATATGAAAAGGTTCTTAGTGTTTTAGTTAAGGAAATAAACAACAATAGGTCGTGAATCCTTTCAAATATTTATGCCTCGATTTCAATTCAAGGGAGAGCTCTACTGTGGGAGTACTTAGGCAATCTGAGTGAAATCTTCCATAATGTCCCCTGGATTTTGGCTGGGGATTTTAACACTCCTCTTTACCCTTTAGATAAAATGGGTGGAAATGGACCACCTATCAGAAGCATGGATGAGTTCAATGACTTTGTGAACTCCAACATGTTGATGGATGTAAAACTTAGAGGAGCAAAATTATACATGGAGCAATCAAAAAATAGGGTGTCATATCATTCAAGAAAGGCTTGACAGGTTTTTTCTATCAAAGGAGGCTACAACTTTGTTCGGTGATTCTACCTTGAAAGCCCTTCCTAAAATTACCTTTGATCATAATCCTATTTTTTTGGAGATCCCTAACTCTCTGTCCTTCAAGAAACCTTTCATATTTCAATATATGTGGATCAAACATTCTAGTTTCAGATATAACTTAATTCAGTGGTGGCAATAATTTGTCAGGGGTAATGCAACTTTTAAACTTACTGGAAAATTAAAGTTTGTTAAGGAAAAGCTTCGAACTTGGAACAAAGAGGTCTTTGGGAACCTCTTTGAAAATAAAAAATGGGTTGTTGAAAGTTTGAAGATAATTGATCAGAGGATTCAACATGGTGATGCTGATGAAACTACTAGGCAGGAGGAATGGATAAAACTAGCAGAGTTTCATAACATTTTGGCCTGTGAGGAAATATATTGGAGGCAAAAATCAAGGGCTCTTTGGTTGAAATATGGAGATTCAAATTCCAAGTTTTTTCACGTCACCACACTTAGAAACAAAATCAATAACAAGATAAAATTTTTAAAAAAAGTAGATGGTTCTATTACTCAGGACTTAATAGAAATCAGAAAGGAGGCAGTAACTTATTTCAATTCCATCCTTGGTCAGGAATAGTAGTGCAATGAGGAGGCCAAAGATATTCTCTTGCAATCCATTCCTAGCATAATAAATGAGGATATAAACCTTAAGATTCTAGCTCCCTTTTCTGATGAGGAAATTAAGGAAGCCTTGTTTAGCATGGAGCCAGACAAATCCTCGAGAACCGATGGCTTTCCCCCTCATTTATATCAAGATTTTTGAGACATCATAAGTGAGGATGTAATTTATTCTGTTAGAGAATTCCAAGCAAGAAATAATATCCCAAAATATCTCAACTCTACTTTTATTTCTCTAATTCCTAAGAAGCAAACCCCTGAATCTATGGCTAAATTTAGGCCAATCAGTATGTGCAATGTTTCTTACAAGATCCTAACTAAAGCCATTGTAAATAGAATGAGAGATGTTTTGCCCCGCATCATAGATCCATACCAGGGAAGCTCTATCTAGGGTAGGTCAATCTTGGATGGAGTTATCACAGTTCATGAAGCTTTGCACTTTGCTCATAAGACTAACAGGTTTGTTTTTACCCTCAAGCTTGATATGAACAAAGCATTTGATAGGCTAAATTGGGACTTTATGATTGTTGTCCTCCTTAAGTTTGGTTTCACCACCAATGGGTTAATTTGATCAAAGAATGAATTTCTAAAGCATGGTTCTCGATTCTGGTTAATGGAATAACTGCTGGTTACTTTCAAAGTCATAAAGGAATTCGACAGGGGGACCCTATTAGCCCCATGTTATTCATCATTGTTGCAGAATCTTTAGGCAGAACCATAAAAAATGCTTATAGTTCAAGGCTAATATCAGGAATCAAGGTAACATATCTCACTAGGGCTGTTTCTCATCAATAATTCATCGATGATACCCTTCTATTGACTAAGGCGTCGGTGGTTGAGGCCAAAAGAATTAAATACATCCTGCAACTCTACGAGGACACTGCTGGTCAAAAAGTTAATTTCAATAAAAGCAAGTTATATTTCTTGAACACCCCCATTCAGAGGCAAGGAAGGATTGCAAAAATTTTAGGGTGTGATATAGCAAACCTCCCCACTTCGTATCTTGGTCTCCCTCTTTTCATTGGTTCTACGAGAGAGTCAATGTGGGACAGGGTTATTGAAAGAATTCAAAAAAAACTTGTTGTATGGAAAGGTCATCTTCTATCTCAAGCAGGAAAGCTGACCCTCACTAAGGCCTCTCTTCAGAGCATTCCAGTCTATTTCCTCTCCATTTTCAAAGCCCTTGTGAAGGTTTTCCAAAAAATTGAGAAACTCCAAAAATAATTTTTATGGACTGGATCAGAGGAGAAAAAAAGGATACACCTTGTAGGATGGACCAAAGTGTGTAGACCTAGGGAAAATGGGGGCTTAGGTCTGAGGAGAATTGCTCATATGAATTTAGCTTTACTAGCTAAGCAGGTGTGGTGCCTCATTTTTGGTGAAGAAAATGAATGGACAACTATCATCAAATGAAAGTATCTTCAAAATATAGAATTTCTAAGTGACTTAGTTCTAATCAGAGGTTCTGCATTTTGGAAAGCAATTCTCAATTATAAGGAAATCATCAAAAAAGGTTCAAAATGGGTTTTAGACAATGGTGAGAGGATAAATTACTGGAATGATAGGTGGGCTAATGATGAACCACTGATGCAATATTCTAACTTAGCCCAAATCAGAGATATCACGAAAGAACTCATTGGCAGAAAAGTCTCCGATTATATGGTTGAGGACAGAGGCAGAATGAAGTGGAAACAAATAAGGATTCAAGGATTTCAAGCGAAATCAAATGATCTTTGTAACATTCTCGAGCAACAGTTTATCCCCATGAGACCCAAGGAATATCAAGTGACCTGGGCTCCTACGAAAAATAGGTAGTTCACTGTTAAATCAGCTTACAAGCTTCTACTTGATGACGAGGATTTTGTCCTCCAAAAGGACTTAGTTTGGATAAAAAAATTAATTCTAAAAATTATAGTCTTTTCATGGCTGGTTATCCAAGGAAGAATTCTAACCATTGATAATATGATGCATAAAGGTATTTGTATCACTAATCGTTGTTATCTATGCAGGGCTAATTGGGAGACCATTTATCACATTTTCCTTGAGTGCCCTTTTTCCTTGACTGTCCTAAGTGGGGTTTTTTAGGCCTTTAATATTTCTTGGGTTAAACCAACCATCGTACTTGATTTATTCGTCTAGTGGCCTTTCCCCTTTTCAAGCCAAAGACTTAGATACATGTGGAAAATTTGTCTCAATCACTATCTTTGGTAGGTGTGGTTAGAAAGGAACCATAGAGTCTTTAATGAGTCTATCCATGATCATCAAACTATCATTGCCAGGATTCTATCCTTTGCCAACGAGAATGTGAACCTTATCCTTTTTGATAGCCGTAAACCTCATCTGTAGGAGACCATGATTGCTCACTCTTTAATCTTAACCTTGTTAGATGAGTCTGTGCCTAGGGTAGTCAACCCCAGAGCCAATTTTAAGTGGTCCCCACCTCCTACGGGTTGGTTTAAGCTTAATTTTTATGGAGCGGCTAAGGACAATCTTGGTAGAGTAGGCGCTGGCGGTATTGTGCGAGATCATAATGAGAATATGATGCTTGCATTTTTTGAATATTTGGGAATAAGGACGAATAACGAAGCTGAAGCTAGAGCTATGTGGAGAGGCCTTCAAATGACTCAAGACTTAGAAGGCAATTTGATCATAGAAGGAGACTCTATGCATGTTATAAATCTCCTAAATAATTGGAAAACACCTCATTGGAGTATTAAAACAATTGTTGAAGAGGCTAGGATCCTTTTCTAGGGAAGCAGGACAGAAAAGCCCAACATGTCTTTTGTGAAGTTAACAAAGTTGTTGATAAGCTGGCCAATTTGGGTGTCGATGGTGACAAACTTTTCAAATGGGAACATGATGTCCCGAGCAAAGTAGAGGAGCTTATTCAACAAGAATGCCAAGAATTATAGTCAAATTTACCAATAGGGAAGGCACTGTAAGTTTGAAGGCTATGAGTATTACCGTCTCTTTTTTGAAATGGACTCACAATAAAAATTATTCGATTTGTCAGTCTTGGTGGATGTTGCTTGGAAATACCACAAAGACTAATGGGGACAGTCACATGTTAGATAACATGGCTCCTAGTCATCTTAGTAATTTGAGGTTGGTTGATAATCATAGGGTAGGAAAGAAACGGTAATATAAGACTTCAAACCAGAGCCACGTGGACCACCAGATAGCCACCGCCATAAATCTAGCCAGCAGGTTCACTTCTCCAAGGCTGATTGGCCAAGACGGGATGTGGTCCCAAAGTATGTCATATACGGAAGAAAGCAATTACCAAATAATTATTAAGAGTAACTGTCAATACAGAGCTTGTGGAAGTTTTTTTCAGTACTCTGCTATGTGTGTCTGCAACTTTTTGTTTCTCCACTATTTCAAGGAAGGAATCTGTGTCTGTTTCTTTTTTTGTAATTATGATGCAGGTTTGTTTTCTCGGGGTATACCCAAAATGTTGTATGGGAAGTTTCTTTTTTATAACAGGCTATGTGCCTTACCGGATGTAATGGCTTTGGTGACATGTATATTTTACATATATAGGATCCTTAGTAAGGACATGTTCATCAACAACCCTGGGCTGATTTTTGTAAAAGGTTTTGGGTCAACCTGTAAAACCCGGTATTAATGCTATAGTATCTTATCTACCAAAAAAAAAAAAGTGAAAGCTTGACAAAGGCAAGAAAAGAAGAAGACATCATTAAAGTTATCGATTATTGGTAGCAAAGACAAAGAAGTTGGACTATGTTTGCAGTATAGTAGATAGAGGTATACCTAAGAGAAGCACTAAGCAAGGAGAATATAGCCTACTAAATTTAAAGAATAGTCTGCGAGTGTTAAAAGTTGCCAAAGAGTCAAGAAGTGCTAATAGGCTACCTAGAACTGAAGAAGCGAACGACATATCCTGAGAATGAAAAATCATATTAAGAGTCACTTGAGATGCAAAGAGTGAAGATAGAACTCATATGAAAAATGAAGAGATAAGTTGGTTTAGAACCAAAGCACCTATGTGATCAAAATCAAAGCTTTTTAAGAACAAAAAAGGAGATGATGAGTTGTGTTGATATCCACCTATGAGAGAAGCGTCAAGAACTAGAAGAATAGCAATATTTTTGTGAAGTTGTGGACATAGATCAAAGGTGAGAATAAGAAAAGCCTGAAGCTAAATTTGGAGAATCATCATAGTCAATATTGTAATTCTCACTGTCAAGTATCAAAGTGTATGATTATCTAAAGAGTGGACGCACTGATTCCCTAATGCATGTTGAGGATACCATGACAAAAATAAGGTAAGTGATATAAATTTGAATTTGAAAAGTTATAGGGGTACATTTGAGTAATTTTTGGGCACATGATTGTTTGTTAGTGGGGAGTTATAAGGTAGAAAAATTGAAATAATTATTTTAAATAGAAGTTATAAGGGAAATAATTATTTGAAATTCAAAAATAGAAATTAAATTTGGAAACATAAGGAAAATTGAAATAGAATTTTGAAAAATTGATTTGAAGATCGAATTATTTGATTAGTGAAAATTGATTGAAATTTACAAATTTTGCAAAGGAAAAAAATATGGGAGTTATAAGAAAATTGAAATTGTAATTGATGAATTGATTGCATGGTTGCTTGATTAAAAATTGAAGAATTTGAGATTGATTGTTTGAAAACTATGATTGAAGAAATTATTAATTGTTTGAATTAAATTTTGGAGAAATAAGGGTTTCAACGTCAAAGGAATTCATCACGGAAGAAAATAATCATAATGCTTTGATAGAAGAAAGTAAGGAAATATTGAAAGTTTTGAAACTTTGCATACAAAATTTGATAGAAAATATTGATGATAAATAGGACATATCAATGAAACTGAAGGAGAATTTATATACAATCTACAAAGAAGCCAAAAATATAAACTTTGAAACATTGGAAAAATATCTAGAGTCAAAATTCATTAAAGCACATACAATTTCTAGAAAATAGATTATTCTACCTTTAGATATAAGTAAGATAATGTATATGGTATTACGTACTCTTTAAGTTTATAAGGACAAGTGTTACAAACAAGAATTGATTAAAATCCAAAAGACTAAATCAGTGACAAAAGACATCAATTGTGACACAAATAACTTATGTCATATGGAAACATTTTTGGTTACAAAAAAATAATGTAATGAGATGTTATTACAATCAACATATAACAACACGTTTAAAAATAAAAGGTCATCAAATTTAAAAAATTATTATTGTGATGACTTACTGATTCACTGTCCAGAATTAACATTAGCAAGACATTATCAAAATCAAGACCAAGATAGAGAAGTACAAAGAAAAGAAGGAGAATAGGTTAACAGGTCAATACTAGTACTACAAACAATGGATCAAGCACATTGCAAGATTGCCTAACAAGGTCACTAGGTAGAATCCATAAAAAAACACAAGGAATATTGAATACTAAAAGTATTCAAACCAAATAATGCAATACATGGGGGTCTTAGAGAATATTACATTATTTGGTAGATGTTAAAGTACCCCCATGGTATGTGACTGTGTGAGGGTTTCTTCTATGTGTTAAGCGTAAACGATGGTTGAGGTTGTTTTTTAGGGCCTATGGGCCCTATCAACCAACTTTTTGTTGTCTCTACTCAAGATAAACATGGGATATGTTGTAGGAGACCCACAATGGGTTAGGAATCTATCATTTAGCAAATCTTAATACCACAAACTTAATTGAAAACTGCTTCCAATTTTCTACAAAAAAAAAAGCAAAAATTACACCTTTTCTCGGTGTCCAAGGCATGGATTAAAGAGATCCAGAAACAAGTTTCAAGCTATAGAATAAATAAGATAAGCCTCCTTAGAAAAAGAAAAAATGGTTCAAAACTCAAGCAATATCGATGCTAAGGAAAAATCCTAAAATAGATCCACTATGGAAACCCCTTTCAAGGGTGAATATTTCAGGGATTCGGCCCCAAAAATAAATTTGAGGGATGCCCTCTGTGGTGGATAGTCCCAGCCTAATGCTAATATTAACCTTAAGGCTTTTCGTAGACCTCTAATAATGCCTAAGATTGATCCAATAAAAATCGAGTCAAGATGTCTAAGAGCAATTGATGGAACCCCAATAGTTAAGCTAAAACTAGGTGACATTCAAGATGGCATAGAAGATATGGAGAGAAGAGAACTAATTTTTAATTTCTTTGATTTCTGTTTGAGTGTATCTAATTTCAAATTTTGGTCTACAAAATACTAAAAAATAAAAGTAAGACGCAAATCTTTGTTTATCCCAATGGTTATTTTCTTGTTATTTTTGCTAATGAGATAGAGAGAAAATATTTCAAGGTTCTTCAGAAGGGTGGGGCTTTTCATGAAGCCTTGGCACACTACATTTAAAGCCGAAGAAGAGATACCTTCTATAGGACATGTTTGGGTTAGACTCTTTGGCATCCTAGTTGAATTCTAGAATCCAAATGTATTTTCTACAATTGGAAACTCCCTTGGAACTTTCATGATGATTGTTGACTGTACACACAACTTTGAACACATTATTTATGCTCAAATTTGTGTCTTAATAAATTTTGACAAACCCTTTCCAAAAAATATCTCATTACAATTTGGGAAGGACACTTGGGAGTAGGTGGTGGACTATGAGAACATTCCTTTCCATTACCGAATGGTCACAAAAATGGCCATTTGGCTAGTGTCTGTCCAAATAAGATTATAGATCAAAATAAGAGGACGTGAACTTGGCAGGTTTCCAAATGCCTAATAAGAACACTAAAAAAAAACTAGCTATGAAGGATCAAGTGATGTTTTCAACTAATATGTTTGGAAGTATGTGGGTGAAATTTTGCATCCTTTTACCCACGCTTTCCCTTTTGAAGCAAGATAATGGCTTTTAGAAATGGCTAAGTTTTTGCAACCAGATAGTTGTGCATTGAGCAATGGGTGCTAAGAATGGGTCTCTGGGGTACATTGGAGTAGTGTTGAGACAAATTGTAGAGAAGGCGGGGGGAATTTCAATAGTTCTAAGGAGGGCCTCTAATAATAGGTAGCTAGCTAGGATGAAGCATATATAACCATGAAGTAATGTTGGGGCTCTCCTAAGAAAAATGCCAAATTTGGCAAAGTACGATATCAAACAAAGAAATGGGTAGGTGAACCCTACTGATAGAGTCTAAATCCCTACCCCAATAATAGGGTAGAGAAATAATATCCCTAATACCCACTACATACATAGGATAGACAAACAAGATAACAGTCGATCAGGGTCAATTCCTGAAGCACCACCCTGGAGGTAAGGAAGAGGGCCACTCGAGTTCAAGCTGGGTAGGAATATGGGCATCGACCAATCCTCCCAACAATCCCAAAAACATGCCCAAGATGAAAATTAATGTGGAAACCCAAAAACCTGCCTTGAGTATAGTGAATGGTGTTTCGGGTCGGTAGCAAGCAGCAGGTGGATCCCAAAAGCCCACCCATCATAGAATTTTTACCAACATTGATGGATCTCTATGAAAAGAAGACACACCCTTATTTATGAGGGTGCATAGTAAATAGTTGGCAATAAATAAGTCTAGTACTCTTTCAATGAGCAGTAAGTCAGGTCTTAGGTACGCAGAAGTAGTCATCCTCAACATGTCTTCTTGCGTAATTAATGGTTCTAGGTGTAGACAAATGGAATTTATTGCATGGTAGTATTGCTTGATGAAGTCAGATTGATCAAGGGTATAGATTTAGGCCATATTGGCTACCCCCTTCTGGTAGCCGCCCTCCACCACAATTTGTAGAAGATTTGAAGAAGATCCATAGCATGGCCGCCCCTACTGGTGCACCTGCATTATCTCATCTGTCACCCATAGTTTTAAATGATCATTTTATTGTAAACTATATATATACTAGAATGCAATTCATTCTAGTGCGTGGATCTTTAGCCATTACAATTCATATGGAAAGCTTTTGCCATTCTAGAAATGCAAGTATATTACTATTTGGTCTCCAAATTGATTCCTATGTGTGTGTGAATGTTAAGGTTTATTTCTATTAAGGCTAGTTGAATGGGTATGCTTTAATTCTGCATTCTAGATTTATGCATTTCATTCAGTAGTTCTAGAATTCACTTTCAATAGGTGTGCTTCAAACGATGAGTAGGGGTAAAGTTGGTTGATTTGTTAGGTGGTCTGCTTGTATTTCTCGTAATGGTGTAAGTTCATTGCGCATATGTATTGACGTGGCTGAATCTATCCTTGTGAGTTTTAGCTATGATCTCATTTCCTTTCTTTTCGCTCCAATTTCCTTTAGGCGTATTATAACTAGGACTCCAAGGAATTGGTCTTCTTCGAAGATCGATCATCCAACCATCTTAGTAGTGTGAATTTTCAATGTTGATGGAGGTTCATGGGCACACACATTCTTCTTTTTTGTTAGGCCAAATTTTGCACCAATAATTTTTGGCACGCTCGATGGGACTTGTTGGAGCCAAAATTGACTCAACATTTGAGACCCTCAATTTTAAATTTTTGGGCTTAAATAAATTTAGCAAATGTTGATGGCCTCTATTTCATTCTCATCTAAAAAGTTGACTTTCAATGTTTGATCTTAGAACCAAACCTTATCCATTTATTGGATTGCTTTTATAACCGTTGTTTTATCCTAAAGGAATCCATAAAGGTCAAATTAGATGAACGTCCACTAAAAAGGTCAAACCATTAAATACCCCGATTCCTTTAAAATAAGGTTTATGATATGCTAATTTAATAAGAGCCCTCATTATAAAATAATGAAAACTTTTGGGCCTAAGTCAAATGAATGAACCCCTAAGTCCCAAGTTGTTTAAAGGTGTTATTAAAGCATTCAGACCCAAAGTCGTCACTAGCCTAAGTAAAATTTTTATATCATAAAAAAATAAGGGTTCACACCCCCTTGATTAAAAGTCAAGCACTATGGCTAAATCTAAGGGCAACACTTCATCAAGATGAAATTGAACGGATGCGCTCACTTTGATAAGTCTGAAACTTTAATCAATAAAGCACCATGGTCTAAAGTTTTAAAACCTAAGGTCTTGGGCGAAATGTTAATAAAATTATTTAAGGGTATGCTCCCCCTTCGATTAAATATCGAGCACCTTAAACAAATCCAAGGGCAGCGCTTCAATTAGAGTGGATCGGACGATCGCGCTCGATCTAAGGGTAAAGAAAGTAACAATTGAAAAGTGATTAGATACCTTCAATTTAATTGAAAGAGTTAATCGTAATTATTCAAGGTTATTAACATGTTGGATAATCTCCCCCATTTCACTTAATCAGGGATTAATGAAATTAAAAAAATGCACCCTTCTTGGTTGTCAAACATGCAGGTTGGAAGAAATCAATGGTTATGCCAATTCCCATTAGGATCTGACGACAGCGCTCGAGTCAAAGTCCGAATGATTAAACGGTAAAAGTATCAGGTAATATAGAGGTAAAACAAGAGTTAATCATGCATTAGAGATGGTCTTAATACGTTATTAATTACTCCCCTGTCAGATTAATCAAAGATTATCAAAATAAACTAATGCACCCTTCTCGATTATCAAACTTGCAGGTTAAAAAAATTCAATGGCAGCGCCCAACTTATGTACGATCTAACAAATGCGCTTTATTTTGCAAGCTATAGAAAATCAACGATCACACTTCATCATAATAAGATCTAACGGACACGCATGAGTCAAAGTTGGTCTTGGACCCATGTCGACTAAGAAAGGAGCAACTCCAAAAAAATCTGACGACTACGCCCAAATGCAAGCCGATCCAATAGATGCGATCCCACGAAGTCATCAAGGATTGACAAGTCAAAAGGTCCGAAGAAAATCCAACGACAACGTGCCCTCGAAGACATTATAAGCCGAAGTAAATTGATGACAACGCTTGAGCCAACCTGGATTCGACGGTAGCGCTCTTTTAAGAGCAATCACAAGCCAAAAGGGAAATCAACGACGGTATTTCAACCCACCAAGATCTAATGACCATAATTTAATCAAGGTCACACAAAAGACATGAACGCACATTACGGACTAATCCAACGATCACGCTCATTCCAAGTGAAGATCTAAAGGCTATGCCTCACCAAAAATGAGTCATATAAAGACAAAGCAGATCCAACAGTTGTGCTTATCTCTACCTAGATCTAATGACTGTGCCTGATCAAGGCTATCAAAGGAAAATAAAATCTAGTTAAGGGACATGCAAAACAACCCGATCTGAAGACAGCGATAAACCCCGACCAAATCCGACGGTAGTGCGTGGCCAATTCACCTGAAGGTTAAGGAACATGATTTATTTCATTATCAGATGATTAATCAAAATTAAAGAAGGGTCTAAACACGTTGATAATGATCCCCCTTCTCAACAAACTTCGATGCATGTCTAGATAATCGGACAAATACGTTGGATCATATGTTTGATTGGACGATGAGCCATTGACAAGGTAATCAAGTTATTAAAGGTTATGTATTAATCAAATGTTAGTAACTTTTTAATCACTTTGATTAACCTTTAATTAATAAATATCAAATTAAGGTTAAGGCCCTAATTTAATAACGAGCCAATGATTATTATTTTCAAAAATATAAATATATAAAATCGATCCATAAAATTTTGGGTATCTTCTATAATATACATGACCACCATTGACATATGTCCTTTATATTATAGGACTAGCATTCTTGCAGGTCCAAAAATATCAAACAAAGGTATATGATGTGTATTTGATCCAACGGTCATCATGAGTTAGTGGATCCGACGGGCACACACCTCAATGACCAAATTTGACAACAGATCCCCAACATGATCACCACCTAGTTAATGGTGTAACTATTTCCAAAAGCAAATCTCCTTTCGGGCCCAAAGTGGCAGAACGCTTTCTCACAAAAAGCCACCACCACCACATTTGTATTTCCACGTCAGAGGAAGGATCAGTTCATTGACAAATAGGAAAGCTGTGAATGATTGCTAGTACATAGACCAAAGTCCTCGTGAACATGCAAGCCGAGGAAAGCCACCTACCATAACTATTTGAATTTAGAATGTGACACTTTGGCAAGTCTCCATTGGTGAATTTGAAAATGCGGTTGGTGACACTGTATTAATGGTAGTTTATGTGATGATAGTGAGCCCATTTCTCCATCAAGTATTTAAACCCACACTATAGAGTGACCTTACCACCCTGGTAATCTTGAGCAAGGAACTGGTTCGAAGGAGCAGAGAGTGAGTAGAAACTTGAAAGTTTTGTTTCAATGAGCTAGAACAACTATCTTAAGCAAGATGGCAACTTGGGGAAATGCTTTCATACCCAAGGATACTGAAGAGGCAATGAAGTTTATCATAGACCAATCGTTGTATGCTGAGATCCTCGGACCAACTATGCCTAGGAGCATGATGTATGATTTCACCCAACGGAGTGGGGCTGATAAAAAGCTCACTCTCGAGTAGCAATATGAAATCGAAAACACTTGCATCCAAATTTTTGCCCCCATGATGGAGAACGAACAAAGAGCTCCTTGGTTGCTAGCTGATTTATTTCACAAAGTAAGGAGACTGCAACATAAGGGTTTCCCCAAGAGTAATAGATGGACCAATAACCTAGGAAAATTGATATGTCCAAGAGTATACTACTCCTCAGACCTACTGGCCTGGTTAGTTGTAGCGTATGATAAGAAAACCAAAACATTCCAAGACAATAGAGACCGACGAATATTCAATATTGCAACCAAACATATCAAAAAAGTCTTCAAACTGGCATCTTCGAATACCCAACTGATCCAATAGGTAATCGAAAGGTAATATCGAAGGTTAACAAATTTAGATGTTTTTAAATCATTATTTGAAGATCATGAGCCAGTAGTTTTTAAGTTTCCCATCAGAAAACTGCTTTCAAACCATGGGTTCGATATTTTTGTGATATGATTAATATCATTTAAGGAGTACAAGAACTCAATGTATTGGGTAGAAAGGTATTTTATTTGGTAGCACAAAGTAACAGGGGAATAAACACTCCAGTTTATGCCTGGGAGAAATAATTGAGTGAATAATTGCACATACATTTGACAGAATTAAGAAAGGCCATTCTGGAACAAAGGTAAGAAATGCCTCATTTTTCTCACTACTCCATTCTCATGCACCTGTTGATGTGACAATTGGTAGAGGAAGGTCGAAAAAGGGTAGGGGCCATTGAGAGTCCCTACGTCCAATCTAGTTTTTGGAGGATACACGAAGGTCGTACTCACATGGGTTGGTTTTGTGACAATTTCATGTTGGAAATTCATTGGCTCCTAACCGGCTTCCTCCTTGAGAGACTAGGGCCTGGGGTAAGAGCTTTCATTAAGGAAAAGGACATTGGAGATTATTTCTTCTTTGAGGGGTTCACCTACATTCGGCTCTATGGAGCTAAAATTCCTCCTAAAATGTTACCAATGTATTATCATTTATCTCTCATTGTCCTAGAGCTGTGTAGATAGGTGGCCGAGGAGGCCATGATGAGGCTAGTGAAGAAGCATGGAAGAGTTTCGTGGCTCAGCATTCCCTATAGATTTGGACATTATATATTTATAGGATATCCAGCTTTGATCAAGGGGATGTATGACTTGGATCTCATGGATTTTGAAGAAATAGCTTGGATACCCTACGATCTAGACAAAAAATATGAGAGGTTAATGAAAAATCATGAGTATGCCTAGGTACAACAAAGGAGGATGCTTATGAAGAAGAATTATTGGATGCCATGGAAAAGAGAAAAGATTTATAGGTCGTATGGAGTAAGTTCCCCTTTGAAAAAGGGGTAATTCACATATTCAAAAGCCTTATGATTACGCCCTGGAGTTGGTTGCAATCAAAATAATTTCGATGGAATCTGTAGCCCCCCCTCTTACCAGAAGCTGCCCAAGCAATCAGAGAAGACCCTATATTGGAGTTGATAGAGGATTGGGGCATTGACCAGATGGAATTCACTATAAGCACAACAGATATTGTAGAACACCAAGTTCAAGCCCCTAATAATACTCGCCTCAGAATAGAGGCAATACCCAACACTTCCCAAGGAGTTTTTGTAAACCTGAGTATAGTAAAAGGAAAGGAAGTCATCACCACACCTGACCAAGAGCTCACTACTCCAAAGCAAGCTATAGTTCCCATTTTTTATCAGCTGTTAGAAGTACTAGTATGATGAAATTAGCTCCTAGAGCCATTCCCAGCTCTTTGAGAATAAATGACAAGGAGATAAAAATTCCACTAGTAATACAAATGAACATGAGAAGAGTAGGTGGATTTGGAGGTATCTTCAGAGATCACAAAGTTAAAATGCAAATAATTGTATCTGCCCAGGTTGTCTCTACCCTACACAAAGGTTATGTTGGAGAGAACAGAAGAACAAACAGTTTTTAGTGTTGCCAATGAGCATGAGCTATAAATAGTAGCAAGAATGGGTGGCATGGGGGACAAATCTACAATTGGAGCAGAGATAGAGACGTCCAAATCAGATATGGTAGAAGTATACATACCTTCCCGACAAGAACCTATTGTTCTCAAAATTGATGAGAAAAAGGAGGAGTTTTAGTACATGGAAAAGAGGGTGATATGGTCAGAGTAGTTAAAGTAGTACAAGAGAAAACTATGGACTAGCTGCATCAAAAAAATATAGAGTTGAGAATCCAACTAGAAATAAGTGATAAGGAAAAAGTAGAGATGCAAGCCTTAATTAATAGTCTAAAAGAAGATTTGGCACAGAAGAACACCCCAATAGCTCAACCTCCCTTGGTGGTAAAAATAACCAATTATATAGACTATTTGAACACAATAAAAAAGGAGATGTCATTTAAAATTCAATACAAGGTCAAGGGGATTATAGAGATGTTTAGGTAGATTGGGGTAGTCCAGGTTACTGCTCAAGAAATGGAAAGCTTGATTTTTCAGAAGGAAGAAGACTTCTTGACAAGGAAGTATTATTGAATGATGGTACTAAGATCAAGTGTAATATTGAATTCATGAGAGCAACTATGTTTGGGTCAAACAAGGAAAGGTGGCTTAATGATGCAGTAGAAATGTTCACTCTATTGGATGACATAATAGAAAATTGGAAGATATTGGGTTATCATTGGAAGAATTCTTAGAAACTACCAGTATAGAAGATCTCCTTAGAAATAAAATAGAAGACTTTTATTTTGAACCAAATGATGAACAAGAGATGGCCAGGCAAATCACCTTTCTAGTAAATATTGTAGAAATTCTAATCACCTATTATAAAAAAAGAAATAATTATATTAGCATGCAGAATATCAGAATCCTGTAGGAAATGAACATGTTGAGATTCTCGGTGACTTTTGACATTGATACCTGGAGAATTATTGGGAAACAAATTAGGTGGTTGCAGTAGGGCAAGAAAGGTAAAGAAATTAAAATATGCAACCTACAGCTAGAAATGAGCTCACCTCCTAGAAACAAAGAGAAAGTTGTTCAAAAAGAGGAAACATCTAAAGTATAAAGCCATTCAGATGGCCAAGGAGAAATAACAGAAGGAGGAATAGAGGAAGAAGGCCCTCCAGGCACTGACATCACCAGTTAAACAAGTTGAAACTAGAAAAGTCAAAGGAGAATGTATAGTATGAGTAAAAAAAGAATAGTGGAGGCTAATTGTACTAATTTTGAGGATTGAACCAGATGATGATAAATGTAAGACCAAGATCAGGCCAAAAATAACAGATTCAACAATTATAGGCTATAAATACACTAGCTACAGTCATAATCTATATTAAGCTTTAGAGATAACATTTTTTCTAAGAGGTATACTTGAGTTCCCTTTAAGTTAAGTTATTGTATTTCCTTCTGTGCCTATTTTCTCGCTCATTTCTCATTCATCCCCTTACTATGCAGGATTTTAATAGGAAAGTGCTCAAGAAGCTGAGATTAATTCCAAACCTATTGAGCTTGAGGTTCAAAGACTCTACTATTACCAGTATTAGAATAAGAAGAGTAGAAGAGCTATGTTACATCAATTGAATAGAATTTCTTCATTGTACTTATGTATTTCTATGAAAAATAGAGTTAAATGGTACTCTGCCAACTCTACATGTAATATTCTACGAAATCAATACAATTTTGGGTCTCATTTCTATTAATTCATTGTCATTGTACTATGTGTTACTACATAATAGATTACACTCTTTGAATGTGTTATGTACAATTCTCTCATTGGCCAACTGTTATATTTATTACGATATTCGAATAAATGTGATAGTTCCAATTATTTCTCAGTCCCTTTCTTTCTTTTTAATTTTATAAATGTTGTTAAATTGCTATAACAACCCAATGAATCTAGGCACCAGTCCATATAAGGCATAGTAATAAGATACAAGCCCACACGTAGAAGATCAATGATTCATCGAAGAATATCATGAGTAGTTTTGGTTTGATCAATGATTCATAGCAACGATTTGCTATTTTTTTTTAGATTGTAGTCTTTAAAAATTGCTAATCGCCAAAGACCAACCGATGCATATGACAATACTATTACTAGGAAGTTGAAACATGCAAATATTTGTAGGCTAGTCCTATATGCAGGCCAATCCTAGGCAAAAGGTAAAAAAGAATGGCATTTAGTTTTTTTTGCAGGGGTTGATCTGAAGTTTGTTGATTTTGCAAATGCAGACAAGTGGAGAAGTATGGTTTGACGAAGTGTCTTATAAGTAAAAGAAGAAGCCTACACTTTGAGAAGAAATTTGTAGGTAGCAGGCTGCAGTCTATCAGACAGTTTACATCTACAAAAATAAAGAGAGGTATTTTCATTTAGATCTCTTCATTTCTTCTTGTAGTAGAAAAAAGGAGAAGATAGAGTACAAAAGTATTTTTCATTTATTTTACAAGTTTTGTTGATTGGCATCAATGGCTGCCAATAACAACCTGCCCATTCCTGAGTTTAATGGGTTGGATTATGAGTATTGGTCTATCAATATGAAGACATTACTCATAGGCAAAGGTTTATGGGACATTGTAGAAGAAGGCTACACTGAACCAGCAGATTGGACCACCTTGAGTGCAACTGATAGAACTAATAAGAAGGATGCCCAAAAGAAGAACTCTTTTGCTCTCTACCATCTCCAAGCAGCTTTGGAGAAAAGTATCTTTCCAAGGATTGCTTCTTGTTCAACAACCCTAGAAGCATGGGGTGCCTTGAAAGATAGCTATCAAGGGAGCAATCAAGTGAAGCAAGTGAGGCTTCAAACTTTGAAGAGAGATTTTGAGAATCTCAAAATGCAAGAAGATGAAAGAGTGGGAGATTATTGTGTGAGAGTCAAAGCAATTGTAAACAAAATGGAGACACTTGGAGAAGATATAAAAACTGAAGTGGTTGTGAAGAAAGTGTTGAGAACACTTCTTCATAAGTGGAATCATATTGCTATTATTATTGAAGAATCTAAAGATCTTTCTACTCTAACATTTGATGCACTAATTGGTTCTTTGATGTCCCATGAAGAGAGACTCCAAGGTTCTACATCATCAAGCTTTGGAGGTGATGAAAAAGCATTCTCATCCAAGGAAGGTGAGACTCATGGCAATACACAAGGAAGAGGACAAGGACGAGGACAAAGGAGAGGACAATATTCAAGAGGAAGAGGAAGAGGTAGATCAAGAGGTGGCTACCAAGGAAAAGGAAGAGGAAGAGGAGGTGACAAATCAAACAAGTCTTGTTATCATTGTGGCAAGCTTGGTCACTTTGCTAGAGATTGTAGACTAAAGGCTTCTCAAGAAGGGAGAAGTAATAATTATGGAAACTATGGAGAAGAGGAAGGAACTTCTTCAAATTTGTTCCTCACATATGGAAAATCAGATCAAAATCTTAATGAAACTTGGATTTTGGATATTGGTTGCTCAAATCATATGAGTGGCAAAGAAGAGTTATTTGCTACAATGGATTCCACATACAAGTCCAAGATCAAATTGGGAGATGACAAGGCACTACAAGTTGAAGGCATGGGAGCCATGGAGGTTCCAACAAAAGAAGGCACAAAGAAGGTAAACAATATCTATTACACTCCTAAACTCCAACATAATTTGCTTAGTGTTGGACAAATCATGGAAAAGAACTATAAACTTGTTTTTGAAGATGGAAAATGTGTAATTTTTGACAAAAACAATTGTAATAGAGTTGTCACAAATGTACCTATGACAAAGAATAGGTTATTTCCTCTTAAGTTTGGGGAACAAGGAGGTGCTCAACTTGCTAGTGTGGCCATAGAAAATCCAAGTGTGCTTTGGCACTTGAGATATGGTCATCTTAATTTTTTAAGCTTGAAGTTGTTGACTTCACAAGCTATGGTGTGTGGATTACCAAAAGTTGAAGAGCACAAGGAGGTGTGTGAAGGATGTGCTTTGGGAAAGCACTCAAGAACAAAGTTTCCAAGAGGTCAAGCATGGAGAGCAAGCCATCCACTACAATTGGTACATTCGGACATTTGTGGTCCAATGCATACCAAAAGCTTGGGTAACAATTCTTACTTTCTTACTTTCATTGATGATTTCTCTAGAATGTGTTGGATTTATTTTTTGAAAACTAAGGATGAAGCTTTTGAATGTTTCAAGGATTTCAAAAATAATGTAGAGAATCAAAGTGAGTATGTTGTAAAAATTTTAAGGACTGATAGAGGAGGGGAGTTTTGCTCAAATGCATTTCTCAAATATTGTAAAGATTGTGGGATCAAAAGGCAATTCACTACTGCCTACACCCCACAACAAAATGGTGTGGCTGAAAGGAAGAACCACACTATTGTAGAAATGGCTAGATCAATGCTTCAAACAAAGAAACTCAGTAACATGTATTGGGTTGATGTTGTTAGGACAAGTGTTTACATTTTGAATAGGAGTCCCACTTCTAGTTTAGATGGGATAACTCCATATGAGGGATGGTATGGCAAAAAGCCAAATGTAAAGCACTTCAAAGTTTTTGGTTGTCTTGCATATGCACACATTCCTGATGAGACAAGAAAGAAACTTGATCCCAAAAGTCAAGCATGTATTTTCATTGGGTATTGTGAGTCTTCAAAGGCATATAGACTCTACAATCCAAAAACACACAAAGTTGTAATCTCAAGAGATGTAATTTTTGATGAAGGGGGAGAATGGGGTCATCAAAAAATTTTTGTTGATGATGGATCTCAAGATGAAAGCTCCTCTCAAGTGCAGCCCATTAACAAGAACAACAATGGAAGTCCTCCTCCAAGTCCAAGAAAGAGTTCTACTTCAAGTACAACAAGTGCTACTCCAAGTCCTCCACAAAGACCACCAAGATCATCAAGTTCTTCTCCAATGCCAATGGAAGAAGATCCACCACCAAGAGGTAAGAGAACACTTCAATACCATCCTTCTTTTCAAATGATGGACAAGAATTTTCAAAGAAGGTACACTAGAAGCCAAGCTAGTGAGATGAATGAAGTCTTGAAAAGACTTGAAAATTTGCACATGTATGGTGATGAAGACTCCCAAGAGCCTAAGGGAGATGTTGTAAACTATGCTTTAATGACTAGTGTAGAGCTAGAGCCATCTAGTTATGAAAAAGCATGTAATCATGATGTATGGCAACAAGCCATGAAAGAGGAAATGACCTCTATAAAAAAGAATGACACATGGGAGCTAGTGGAGCTTCCTAAGGGAAAGAAATGTATTGGATGTAAATGGGTCTATAAGACCAAGTTCAATGTTGATGGGAGCATTGAAAGACACAAGGCAAGGCTAGTAGCAAAAGGGTTTACTCAAAAGTATGGGATTGACTATGAGGAAACCTTTGCTCCGGTTGCTAGACAAGAGACCATCAGACTAGTACTTTCCTTGGCTGCCCACAAAGGGTGGAACATTCAACACATGGATGTTAAGAGTGCCTTCCTTAATGGGTACTTGAAAGAAGAGGTTTTTGTGCAACAACCTCAAGGATTTGAAGAACAAGGTAAGGAGAACCTTGTCTACAAATTGAAGAAAGCATTGTATGGACTAAAGCAAGCACCAAGGGCATGGTACTCACGCATTGATGGCTACTTTCAAGACTATGGATTCACTAGGAGCAAAAGTGAACCTACTCTCTACTACATGAAACAAGGTAAAGACATCCTTATTGTGTGCTTATATGTGGATGATCTAATATTCATGGGTAGTAGTGCTAAAATGAATGAGGAGTTCAAAAACTCCATGATGAAAGAGTTTGAAATGAAGGATCTAGGTTTGATGCATTACTTCCTAGGAATGGAGGTACATCAAACAGGAAATGGGATCTTCATATGTCAACATAAATATGCTCAAGACATGATAAAGAAATTTGCTATGGAGCAATGCAAGTCTGTTGCAACTCCAATAGGTCATGGGATACAATTAAGCAAAGAAGATGGAGCACCAAAAGTTGACAAGACCACTTACAGGAGCATGGTTGGGAGTCTAATGTTCCTCACCAACACACGACCGGATATTCAATATGTTGTCTCTCTAGTATCAAGGTATATGGCTGATCCATCTGAACTTCATCTACAAGCAACTAAAAGAATTTTGAGATATGTAAAGGGTACAATGGATTATGGGATCCATTACCACAAAAATGATGATGTAAAATTAGTTGGCTTTAGTGATAGTGATTGGGGAAGCAACATAGATGATAGGAAATCCACTTCAGGGAATTGTTTTAGTCTTGGGTCAGGACTAATTACTTGGAGTTCTAAAAAGCAAACTATTGTAGCACTATCATCTACTGAGGCTGAGTACATAGCAATCACAAATGCTAGTGCCCAAGCCTTATGGTTGAGAAAAGTACTTGAAGAAATAGGTGAGAGACAAAGTGGTCCTACCATATTGTATTGTGACAATATGAGTGCCATACAATTGGCACATAATCCTATCCACCACAACAGGTCAAAGCACTTCGACATGAAGTATCACTTCATTAGAGACATGGTGGAGAAAAATGTGGTTGAGCTAAAACATTGCAGCACTTTGGACAACATAGCGGACATCTTCACCAAAGGAGTTGCTAAAGCTCAGTATTTAAAGCTGAGAGACTGTCTTGTCAGCCCTCTCAACTTTAAGGGGGAGAATGTTGGAATTATCCCTAAGTCCTAAGTTCTAGAGCATTATTGTTGGAATAAATTCATGTTGTTAGGATTATTGTTAGAGGATTGGTTAGAGGATTTATCGCCATCTATCCTTGGCATAGGCTATTGTGAGATGATTTCTTAGCATATATTGTGGCTATCAAGGTCTATTTAAGATTGTAAGGTTTCCTAGATTAACAGAACAATTTTGCATTGTCACTCAATTTTCATTGCTTGGTCATTTTAATACGTCTAGTATAATTCTAATATTGAGTGTGTAATCTGTATAATATCATAAATTACCACTAGGGTTTCCTTACCCATTTTGTAAATTTTTTGTAGCAATATATTTTTTAATCAGAATAAAGAGGCAGGTTGACCAGAGCCTGTAATAGCTCGTTGGTTTTAAACGATTTCTTGTAGCATGACAATCGTATCCTATGGATGCAAGAAATAATTCCAATAGTTTTTTGCGCCATTGCCTAGGAAAATTTTTATATTCTAAGCCTGGAATTCACGACATATTTTTACTGGCAATTTAAACTGGCCCATCAAATTGAAACCAATAGTGTTTTTGGCATTGGGAAAGAGTTTTTAAATTCTTAGCCTTGGTTTAACAATATTTTTTATTTTAATCAACGAGCGGCCAATTGGAATAAAGAACCTACGTTTTGATTTTTATGTCTTTATCATTCTTTATTTTCTTTTTGCCCATAATTTTCAATTGTATTTTGAAGTGTTTTTACGTTTCTTAATTTTCTTGAAATTACTCCAAGAACCCCTCCCTATGAGACTGAGAGTTAAAGATCAAGCAATATTGATCATACGTTCCGTTCTTTCTACACCCCATGCTGGTGACTCTATCTGGAGAAACCCAAAAATAAAACATAAAGAAAGGAGTAGAACGTGCTATCGCACACCAGGAGAAGCGGTAAGGAGCTATTCCTGAAAGTCAAAAATATAGAGGTATTTACCCACAGTCAAAAATACCCATTCTTAAGAGTATGGTTAACGAGAATAGATCTTACTTTAGAGGTAAAAAGTACGTAAATAAAAATAAATATCAAAATACTATTGCTGCTGGTATCCCTGTAGAGGAAAATTTAAATTTTGATGTAGAAGATACATGTGGTTATTCTCATTGTCTGATTAACAATAATATCGTGGTAGATAATATCTTAGATTATATTTAGAATACCCAAACCCAAATCCCTATAGGCATCACTGTTGTGAATTTAAATTCCATTACACCTATAGTAACAATGGCTCAGCAAATCAGACTAATGTTCATTTGTGGAGAACCAATAGGTACATGCCTTTTGCCTTGCCTACAAATTTGAATGTCTTACCTAATAAATCCCACAAATATCTTCCCAAGTTTATAGGAAATAATGCAGTAACTAGAGAAGACCATATCAAAAGTTTTATGTATGCAATGGATAGCCTAGAAGTTGAACACGAAGATGTAGTCCTAAGACTATTCCTGCAAACTTTAGAAAAATATGCTAGAGAATGGTTCAATTCTCTCCCAGACAATGATATCCCATATTTTACTAAAATGGAAGCTATTTTCTTGAAGAAATATGGAGAAAGAAAAAATGAACAATCTTTGTTAACTAAGTTGGCTACCATGAAGAAAAAGGAAAATGAGGCTGTTAGTGACTTTAACAGAAGATTCTCAAAAAACAAAAATAAAATCCATCCCAACCTTAGACCTAGTGATATTTAGTCCATTTTTTCTATAAAAATGCTTTTCAAGGATAGTTTAACTATGAGTTAAGACAAGAACAAGCCACCACCATTGATGGTTGTATGGAAAAAGCAATGGATATCGAAAGAAACATGCTTGACAATGGTAATGTGAAACTTTACTTTCTAGAAGCTAATTTACCTAAGAGAAAGCCCAAAAGGGTAGCATTTGATATACAAAGAAGAACTGAAGTGGATCCAATGGAAAAATTGACTAATCAAATGGTTGAGATGTTTAATACCATAAAAAATAGATTAACAAGAATTGAAATAATCAATGGTAATAATGGTGAGACATCACAAATAGAGAGACCACATGTTGATAACCGCCCTCCCTTTAAGAAAATATTCAATAGAAATAGGGAAAACAACAATGGTTCTAAGGAAGGAAACCAGAATAGGAACAATGGAAACAATAATTGGAAGAACAAAGAGTCTGACAAAGATCAAAAAAATATTCCTAAACCAATACTATTTACCAACATAGCAGAAGGATTTCCTTATTTTTGCTCTACCTGGGATGCACCTCATAACCTATATGGATGTGGAATTTACCTAAGTGAACAACACAATGTAGATTTACATGATGATTCAGAAGAAGATATAAGAATTAATGTTTGTTGGTCTCTAGAAGATGAGTCCAGAGAAAGGTTGTTTGAAGAGAATATAGACAAGTATGCTTCAAATAATCATACCCAAATCTTAGTAGCTGAAGGTACTAAAATCTTGTAAAAATCACATGAGTCAAGATATGACAAAATAAAGCAAGGGAAATTAATCCCCACTACAACAGAAGTAGAAGAATTAGAAGCTACCAATACTATGAATTTAAGAAATAGAACTGTCTCAGACAGGACATAAAAAGCTTCTACAAGTGAAACAAGAAAACAAAATTTCACAAATAAAAATATCAGTAAAGAGAAAATTGATAGAACCTCCAAAAATATTATTCTTGAGAGTAGAATTAGAAGAGGAAACATCCAAAGAAGAAAACAATTGACCACTGGATGTAAAAAAGATAGAATTTGATGCTGGGTCAGAACTCAGTAAACAAAAAGTTAACATCACATTTGGAGAGCTTATGAAAGTTCAACAATACAGAGAACAAGTCTATAGAGCATTTGGACTAGTTGAGCAAAAAGAAGATCCAACTTGTCATGCTGCTAGATAAAATCAACATGATACAAGATCACCATCCTCTGTCAGACCCCTCTACGTATCATTAAGGTATAATTCAGATTAAGGAGAAAGGTATGTGATTCATAATTGTATGCTAGACAATGGATCTTCACATAATATCATGTCTAAAATGATAGCTGACCAAATGGGGTTAATCTGTACAAGAGACTCTGCCCCTATTTTAGTAATGGACAACAAACAATTCCTTGTGTGGGAGTGATAACTGGATTATTAGTTTTCTAGACCAATCTCCCAAGAAGGGAATAGTGATGGACATTTCAGTAGTGGATGTTGATCTGTTCTTCTCACTATTACTAAGTAGGCATTGGGCATAACAATTGGGGGGATCAATCCAATTGGATTGGTCTTATGCTACCATCCGAATGTCAGATAAAGAAAACGTAATATTACAAAGAGAACCATTTAACAAACATTATGTAGAACTAATTATAACGAATGGAACCATGATAAACTTAGTAAATTTTATTGAAGAAAAAGGGATGAGAGTTTATTCAATATGGCATAACCCATTCCTAGTTGAAGTACCAAAGGTTAACAACATGGATCCAGAAGTTATGAAAATGGTTGATGTAGAATCAGATAGAGTGTCAACTCAAGAAATGTGGACCATGACTTTTGATGGAGCTAAATCCCAATCTAGAGCAGGTGCAGGAGTTAATCTGACTGATATAAAAGAAAAGTACCTTGGTATTCCTTATAGACTGGAATTCCCTTGCATAAATAATGTAGCTGAATATGAAGACTTATTGCTAGGATTGAGGAAAGCAAAAGAATTTGGCATTAACTACTTGAATGTAACAAGGGATGCATAACTAATTATATAATAAATCAAAGATAAATATCAGACCAAGCATCCTAGGCTAAAACAATATAAAAATGTAGTATTAAAAGAAATTGAAAAATTATTAGCTTTCAATATCTCATTTATTACAAGAGAACAAAATCATGTTGCAAATCTCTTAGTTGTAAATGCCTCAGGCCTTGATCATCCAAAAATAACTACAACATATATGGATAGGTTCCCAACTATTTCAATTTATAAGCCCTCTGTATTAGATAACATAGTTTACCTATAGGTCTTCCAAGATGATGTGGACATTAAATATTTCATGACCTTGCAGAATCAGTATGCAGATATAATCTGTGGTGAAAAAGATGAAGACAAGCTGAAAGATCAAATAATTGAGCCAGTAGAAGTAATCCAACTGAAAAAAATAGAATAACAAAAGGATTAGTTTCTATGGAAAGTTTATTTGATGATTTTGATAAGGCATTCAAGTCTCCCTTGAAAGAGATAATAGCTGAAGATGTTAACATTGGTACAATGAGAGAGCCCAAAATAGTGAAGGTAGACATAGCCTTACTAGTAAAATAAAAGGTTGGATACATCAATTTCTTAAAGAAGAATAAGGAACATTTTTCTTGGACTTATGAGGACCTTAAAACCTTCAAAACAGATGTGATGACACACATAATACACCTAAAGGAAGATTCCAAGCCATTAAGACAAAAAAAGAAAATAAAACCCTACTCTACACCCAATAATGCAAAAGGAGGTACACAAATTACTGGATTCCAAAATAATCAGAAAGGTAAGATTTTATTCTTGGATATCCAATTTAGTACCAGTCAAAAAGAAAACTGGTGATATTAGACTCTATGTAGATTTCAAAAATTTAAATAAAAGTTCATTAAAGGACAATTACCCATTGCCAAATATGGAACAACTACTGCAAGCAGTAGTTGGTTCATCCAGATTGTCCCTGTTGGATGGTTTTTTTGGATACAACCATATCTAGATCAATCTAGAAGACAAACATAAGACAACATTCACTACACCATGGGGCACATTTGAATATTTGAGGATGCCTTTTGGCCTAATGAATGTAGGTGCTACCTTTTAGAGAGCAATGGATTTTACCTTCAAAGGTTTAGTGTTCAAAATAGTGGTTGTATATTTGGATGATATCACCATATTTTCTAAAAATCTATAAGATCACTTAGAACATTTAGCTATAGTTTTTGCTCAATGCAAATAATTTGGAATTTCCCTAAATCCCAAGAAATGCATATTCGGGACTACACAAGAAAAATTATTAGGTCACATAGTTTCAGAGAAGGGGATAAGCATTGACCCATAAAGAATAGAAGCAATCTCCAAAATTCCTCCTCCTAGAAACTTAAAAGGAGTTAGGACATTCTTTGGCAAGATAAATTTTATCAGAATATTTGTTCCAAATTTTGCAAATATGACCAAACCCATAAATGACATGGTTAAAAAAATTGGAGAAATAAAATGGACAATAGAAAACATGGAAGCATTCAATAAGATAAAAGAAGCCATTTATACTACTCTAGCCCTAAGCTACCCTAATTATTCTAAAGACTTTAATATTTACTCATATGCATCTGAACACTCCATTGCTGCAGTTATTTCACAAAAAGATGATGAAAATGATGAGATGCCAATAGCCTTCATGAGCTCAGGTCTGAAAGGGGCACATATTAAATATACCTTGCTAGAACAACATGCTTATGCAATTATCCAATCTTCAAAATATTTCAAAGGTATATTTCGTTCAAATAAAGTTTAATGTTACATCCCTTTTATAGCCATAAAGGATATCTTTACTCAATATAAGCCATTAAGAAGGCCAAAAATATGGATGGTGAAACTTTTGCAATATGATGCTAAATTCAAAATAGTCAAAACTATAAGAGGGCAAGGTTTGGCTAAATTTTTGGTTAACAAAGAAGGAGAAGACTTTAATAATGTTCTCATAATATATGAGGTATATGACACCAAGAGAATCAATAATGCAAAATGCAAATGGCATGATGAAATTATGGAATACTTACAAAATCTGTCTTTTCCCAGAGATATGTCAACAAATATAATGAGGTTAGTAAAATTTTAGGCTCAGAAATAACATCTGCAGGATGGTGTGCTTTATTGGAAATGCCCTGATGGAGTGTTATTAGTATGTTTATATGAAAATGAAGTCCCAAAAATAATTAATGAATTACATGACGGTTTATGTGGAGGACATTTTGCTCCAAAATCTACAACTAATAAAATTATGAGAGCAAGATATTATTGGCCTTCCCTTTTAAGGATATATAAATATGTTAGGAATTATCATAACTGCCAGTTTTTGCAGGAAAGAAGTAGCTAGCAGCCATGCCCCTCAAAATGGTGATCATTGAAACACCATTCGCCCAATGGGGCATTGACCTAATTGGAGAGATCAAGCCTAACTCATCAGGCCAACACAAGTGGATCATAACTGCAATGAATTACTTCACAAAGTGGATAGAGGCTGCTCCTCTAAGAACCTCCATAATCGCCACCATCATCAAATTATTGGAAGAAAGCATCCTAACTAGGTTTGGAGTTCCTCAAAAAATGGTAATAGATAATGGACAATATTTTGTTTCATATGAGATGGTATACTTCTGTGCAAAATATGGAATAGAACTTTCACATTATGCTAATTATTACCCCCAAGGGAATGGTCTGGCTGAGTCATCAAATAAGAATATAATAACCAGAATAAAAATATCATTGGGTAAGAACAAAAGAGGATGGGACAATGAACTAAAATTTTCTCTTTGGGTTGATAGGTTGTTTGTCAAAAGAAACACATGAAGAACTCCCTATGAAATGGTGTATGGGGAAAGAGTCTTGTTACCTTCTATGATACAAAAATCAACATTATCCTTCTTACTACAAGATCATGAAGACCCCAACCCCTTACAAAGAAGGCTAGACCAAATTGTACTATAAGAAGAACAAAGAAGAGAAACCCTTCATAGGATGATGGAACAAACTCAGAAAACTATAAAATTGTTTAATAAAAAAGTCAAAGGTACTCCCTTATTTCAAGGAGATATAGTCATCTATTGGGACCCTAAAAATGATAAGCATGGTGAAAAAGGAAAACTCGATCCTAAATGGATTGGTCAATATCATATAGCCCATGTTCTTGGTCAGAATACTTACAAATTGTAGACCTCGCAAGGAGAACCAATGGTTATCCCTATTAATGGCCAACACCTCAAGATGTACAATCCATGTGGTGGGGTCAGGAAAGAGGAAGTGCCTTGTTGATAAAAAATATATATGTATATATAATAAAAATATAAATAAATAATAAAATATAAAAAAATAGAAATTCAAAAACCCCAAAAATAGAGTTATGTTTTTTTGTTGTTTTGTTTACCTGTTAAGCATTTTTCTTTTGTCTGTATTGTTCTGTGTTTTATTGTTTTGTATGGTATTTTTAGTATGATGAGTATTCCTTGTTGTTGATTCCTCAAAAAATAAATAAGAAGAAAGGATATTTATTTTAGACTTTGATGATGTTTACAATTTTTCAAATATGAATGTTCATGCAATGGTCATATGATATGAGATAAAACAGAGTGAAATCAGATTTAATTGGGACACCATGGTGAGGCCTCACATTACGAATGATACTTAAAGATATTTCAAGGTCCAAAGAACAGGGTTATCTTTGGTAAGGTGGTTGAGCTAAAAATTATTACACTCATCCTTTTTATCCATAAAATAATCCTCAACTTAGGCATACTCATTACACAATTTGCTTATATCAGAATATTTCTCAAACGAGAAAGAAAATCAAAATAATGCAGGCTGGGTCACTGCCTGAGATATCTTGGAAAATCTCTACCGGGGCTATAGATGCTTGATTGGTAGTAGAGTAAAACCATATGGGATTAGAAGCAACTCCATTGAGGCTATAGACGCTTGACTGGTAGTGGAGCCCTACAGAATGATGAACATATTTAAGAGTGAAATCATACACTAAGCTTAATTGTTTTCTCAAACATGAAAAAATTCTAGAAGACTTGGGAATCAAAACAAATGCACTAACACACACATGGGTCAAAGCATGATGGAACAAATATATTTGACAAATTATGTGTAATCATATCCTATGACCTTGCTAAAACAAACATAACAATATATCTAAAAAAACTCATCTGATTCTAAAATTCTAACCCTTGGTTTCAAATTGAATAAAAGGAATTACAGTTTTTAATACTTTATTGCTTTGATATCATGTTGTTGTTACAACTTTCTAGTTTAGAAAGTTATTGTGCTTTGTTTTTCAAATTTACTTATCAAGCTTGATGATTTGATTTTTTTGTCCAAATACTTACAATAAAATAGAGAGATTATGGAATTCTCAAGTGCCTCATGTTTTCAGCACATTATCCCAGTTAGAGCCTATGTTGGAGCCAAAATTAACTCAACATCTGAGACCCCCAATTCAAAATTTTTGGGCTTAAATAAATTTAGCAAATGTTGCTGGCCTCTGTTGTATTATCATCTAAAAATTTGACTTTCAATGTTTGATCTTAGAACCAAACCTTAGCCATTTATTGGATTGCTTTTATAACCATTGTTTTATCCTAAAGGAATCCATAAAGGTCAAATTAGATGAATGTCCACTAAAAAGGTCAAACCATTAAATACCTCGATTCCTTTAGAATAAGGTTTATGATCCACTAATTTAATAAGAGCTCTCATTATAAAATAATGACCACTTTTAGGCCTAAGTCAAATGAATGAACCCCTAAGTCCCAGGTTGTCTAAAGGTGTTATTAAAGCATTTGGACCCAAAGTCTTCACTAGCCTAAGTAAAATTTTTATATCATAAACAAATAAGGGTTCATTCTCCCTTGATTAAAATTCAAGCATTATGGCTAAATCTAAGGGCAGTGCTTCATCAAGATGAAATCGAACAGATGCGCTCGCTTTGATAAGTCTGAAAATTTAATTAATAAAGCACCATGGTCTAAAGTTTTAAAACCTAAGGTATTGGGTGAAATGTTAATAAAATTATTTAAGGGTATGTGCCCCCTTCGATTAAATATTGAGCACCTTAAAAAAATCCAAGGGCAGCACTTCAATTAGAGCGGATCGAACGATCACACTCAATCTAAGGGTAAAGAAAGTAATAGTTGAAAATTGACTCGATACCTTCGATTTAATTGAAAGAGTTAATCGTAATTAGCAAGGGTATTAACACGTTGGCTAATTTCCCCTATTTTGCTTAATCGGGGAATAATGAAATTAAAAAAAATGTACCCTTCTTGGTTATCAAACATGCAGGTTGGAAGAAATCAACAGTTGCACCAATTCCCATCAGTTTATGACGGCAACGCTCGAGTCAAAGTCTGAATGATTAAACGATAAAAGTATCGGGTAACATAGAGGTAAAAAAAGAGTTAATCATGCATTAATGAGGGTATTAATACATGATTAATTACTCTCCTTTCGGCTTAATCAAAGATTATCAAAATAAACTAATGCACCCTTCTCGGTTATCAAACTTGTAGGTTAAAGAAATTCGATGACAGTGCCCAACTTATGTATGATCTAACGAATGCGCTTTCTTTTGCAGGCTACAGAATATCGACGGTTGCGCTTCATCATAATAAGATCTAATGGATGCGCAAGAGTCAAAGTTGGTCTTGGATCCATATCGACTAAGAAAGGAGCAACTCCAAAAAAATCTAATGGCTGCGCCCAAATGTAAGTTGATCCAATGGATTCAATCCCATGAAGTCATCAAGGATTGACAAGTCAAAAGGTCTAAAGAAGATCCATGGCTGCATTGGCCTCGATCAAATCCAATGGTAGCGTGTCCTCAGAGACATTATAAGTTGAAGTAAATCAATGACAACGCTCGAGCCAGCCTAGATCTGATGGTAGCACTCTTTTAAGAGTAATCACAAGCCAAAAGGGAAATCAACGATGATGTTTCGACCCACCAAGATCTAATAGTAACAATTTAATCAAGGTCACACAAAAGACATGAAAACACATTGCGGGCTAATCCAACGGTCATGCTCATTCCAAGTGAAGATCCGATGATTGCGCCTCATCGAAAATGAGTCATATAAAGACAAAGTGGTTCTGATGTTTGCACCTGTCTCAGCCTAAGATCTAACAACTACAAATGATCGAGGCTATAAAAGGAAAATAAAGCTAGATAAAAGATGCACAACTCTACCCAATCTGATGACAGAGATGGACCCCGACCAGATTTGATGGTAGCGTGTGGTCAATTCACTTGAATGTTAATAGACATGGTTTATTTTGCTATCGAATAATTAATTAAAATTAAAGAAGGATCTAAAAACATTCATAATGATCCCCCTCCTCGACAAGATCAAGGGTATCACAAAGATGTTCAAGAAAATTAGGGTAATCCAAGTTACCGCTCAAGAAATAGAAAGCCTATTTTTTCAAAAGGGAGAAGACTTCAAGAACATTCGCCCTACTCTCGACTTGATGTCATAATATTTTGAAGAGTTGCAAAACAAAGAAGTCTTATTGAATGATGGTGCTGAGATCAAGTGTAAGATTAAATTCATGAAAGCAACTATGTTTGGATCAAACAAGGAAAGATGGCTTAATGATGTTGCAGAAATGTTTGCTCTGTTGGAATACATAATAGAGAAACTGGAAGATATTGGGTTATCATTGGAGGAATTCTTAGAAACTGCCAATATAGAAGATCTCCTTAAAAACAAAATAGAAGAATTTGATTGTGAGTTGGATGATGAACCAGAGATGACTAGACAAACCACCTTTCTCATAAATATTGTGGAGATGCTGATCACCCAGTATAAAATAAGTAAAAGTTATATCAGCATACAAAAAAATAGGATTCTACAAGAGATGAATATATTAAGATTTTCTGTAACTTTTAACATTTATGCCTGGAGAATGATTGGAAAACAAATTAGATGGCTGCAATAGGGCAAAAAGGGTAAAGAAATTAAGATATACAACCTACAACTAGAAATGAGCTCACCTCCTAGAGACGAAGAGAAATTTGTTCATAAAGGGGAAACATCCAAAGCAGAGATCCAGTCAGATGGCCAAGGAGAAACAACAGAAGAAGAAATGGAAGAAGGAGAAACAAAAGAAGGAGATCCTCCAGGCACTGACATCATCGATTGAACAAGTTGAAACTTGAAAAGTCAAAGGGGAACATACAGTATGAATAAAAAAGGATAGTGGAGACCAACTATACCAGTTTTGAGGATCGAACTAGATGATGATTAGTGTAAGGCCAAGATAAAGCCAAAAATAATAGATTCAAGAATCAGAAGCTATAAAATAGAGCATCTAGGTCCAGAATCTGCATCAAGCATTAGAGATTGTGTTTTTGCTAAGAGGTATACTTGAGTGCCATTTTTAAGTTGTGCTGTTGTATCTCCTTATGTGTTTATTTTCTTGCTCATTTCTCATTCCTTACCTTACTGTGTAGGATTTTGATAGGAAAGTGCTCAATAAGCTGAGATTATTTCCAGTCCTATTGAGTCTAAGGTTTAGAGACTCTACTATTACTAGATTGGAACAAGAAGAGTAGAAGAGTTCTATTACATCATTTGAATAGAATTTCTTCATTGTATTGATGTATTTCTTTGAAAAACAGAGTTAAATGACACTTTGCCAACTCTGCATGTAATATTATGTGAAATCAATACAATTTTGGGTCTCATTTCTATTAATTCATTGTCTCAGTACTATGTGTTGCTATGTAATGGATTACATTATTTGAATGTGTTACGTACGATTCTCTCGTTGGCCAACTGTTATGTTTATTACAATATTCAAATGAATGTGATAGTGCCAATTATTTCTTAGCATTTTTATTTCTGATCATTTTACAAATGTTGTTAAATTGCTATAACAACCAAATGAATCTAGGCACCGGTTCACATAAGGCATAATAATGGTTATTTTCATTGCTTGGTCATTTTAATATGTCTAGTATAATTCTAATCTAGAGTGTGTAATCTGTATAATATCATAAATTACCATTGGGGTTTCCTTACCCATTCTGTAACTTTTTTGTAGCAATATATTTTTTAATAAGAATAAAGAGGCAGGTTGACGAGAGCCTGTAATAAATCGTTGTTTTTAAATGATTTCTTGTAGCATGACAATAATATCCTATGGATGCAAGAAATGGTTCCAACAGGACTCAAAGGTCCCATAGTTGGACAATCCAAGTATTGGTGATACCCTACTATAGCACATTTTCTTAATATCACCTGGTGACTCCCCTACATAAAGAGCTCGACGATGATGATTGGTTACCTTGAATTTAGATAGAGTCTAGTGATGCTCTATTGCATAATCCCTATATTTTACTACCTTGGTGACTCTACTAGGGATTAACCAAGGTTGATGATTGGATTTCCTTTTAATATTGCTCAAAAATATTGTTCACCCAAAGGACTCAAGGTTTGATGAGTAGCCTTGACCTTTCTAGCAAATAAATTATGTTCATCTGGTGACTCCACTTCAAAGGATGAACCTAGAACTCATGAAGGACTAATACTATAATGGTTCATCAATACTATCCCCAGTGAATGATTCTGGCCCACTGAATATCCTAGACTGACATGATATCCCTAAGGCAACCTTGAAGACCTTTTCTAGCTTTTATGGCATAGATAAAACTGCATTTGAGCATTGTTAGGATGTTGCCTCCTTGGCTACAATCCATAATATCACACATGAATATATTATGGTTATGATGCTTGCCCTCTATCTTGTAGGGAGGGTATTGATATGGTACAAATCATTGGAAGATAAAAACATCTATACGTGGGTTGACTTGAAAAAAGCTCTCATTTGTACATTCGATGATTTTGCTGACCCCTTCTCCATGCTCAACAAATTTTCATTCATCAAGCACAGTCCTCATGAGGATATTTTTGATTTCAATGTTCATTTCAAAAGGATATAGATAAGGATCCCCCATGAGTTTTAGCCTTCTCCAGCTAAAGCATATTTGTTCTACACCTGAGATTTTGACTCTGACATAAGCCTTATTATTAAAAAATTCAGAGAGAAGAGGTTCCCACATATTTTCAAGGAAGCTATTCAGGTTTAAAATATACTAATTCAAGTAGGGAAGTTACCTCCATGAGAGGTTGCCTACCCACTTCACCCCTTCACATATGTAGTGCATACTACATCCACTGAGAGGACCGAATAATATCATTATCAAGCAATGGATGATCTCATCATTGATTCTTTGGAGGAGGAAGAAATGAAGTTCAGTCTTCAAAGGATGTCTCAAGAAGTTAAGGAGGTGCAACTTCTAGAGGATGGAAGACCAGACCCCATCATTTGGGGGCTAGCTATGCAACAACTTCCGCCACCCTTCCCTCCTTATTAAATATCGATGCCATGGATAAATGAAAATGAAGGAAGGATGAATTATTTGGTCTGGACTCCAGATGGAATCAACAATCATTATGGAAATGGGATATATCCTATGATGAATAGCATGATTTCTTGCAATCCGGTGCAAGGGTTTGACCATTCGGTTAGCCCAGGTTTGGTAACTCCCCAACTAGAGGGACATGTTGACCAACATGTTTCACCCTCTCTGATACAAAGTGCAAATGTAAGAGACTAGATATCATTGCAAGACCTACCTCCAAAGGGTCCATCTATAGGTCTGGATAAGTTGGAGGCATCTAAGAGGATGTAAATTTTTGCTATTAACGCTAAGTAGAGAGTAGAGAGGGTGGAGCAATTTCAAAGATTGTTTGAAAACTCTACATCAACAGGACCAGGAAAGACCTTGCTAGATTTTGAAAGGGTCGACATGACAAATGTCTCCCTAAGGGAAGATTTAGTGTTTTATAATGAGCACCTATGTATCCAAAGACCTCTCCTAAATTCCTCGAAGGGTCATTCCTCCCTTTTTATTTTTCCCTTTGGTTAGAAAATAATATCCTGCACAATTGTGTGGTGGATTCGAGGGCCAAGATTTTGATCATTCCTGCAAAAATTTGTAGAAGTTTGGGAGTCATTCCAAAGCCACAACAATTGGAGGTGCTCCTTTTTAGGGGTAATCACTTGAAAAGCATAGGGATACTATACCAAGTCCCTATGTTGATATATGGGCATCCAAGTCTAGCCGTCATCCAGGATGTTGAGGTGGTAGATATACCTCCCCTTTTTGGCCTATGCTTAGCTTCAAATTTTCTTAAGCAGATGAGAGGATGTATAACCTAGGAGCATGATCAAATGCTCATTCCATGGGTTGGGAAAATTATTTTGATATGGAATCAAGTCTTGCACCCTTTCTATATCAAATTTTTTGATGAATTAGGTGTGAAATATCCTCAGGTTACCACAAGTCGATGTAGGGCAAATTTAGATGATATATTAGTAGTATGGCCATCGCAGTCAAAATTCCACTATGAAGCCTTTACCCAGTTTCCTCATGCAAACCCACTAGTTGGCTTTTAGGTCCAGTTGGATCTAAGATATGACAGTACAGGTAGTTGGATAATCATTTAGAATGTGGCAGCGGTAAGGGAGAATTGAACATGGGTTGTCGATTGGATAAATTTAGGGATAAATCATCATTATCCATATTTAGAGGAGTCAAAACTCAACATAAGAATTGATGTCATGAGAATGGCTCCCATACAAGGTATTTATGGCTAAATTACAAGCTCTTTGAGGAAAGATCAAAGATCTAGTTGGAGCACTGCCATAGTAGATAATGACTATGGAAAACATCAAGGAAAACATGAGGAACAACTTAGAGGTTCAAATACTGTAGATTCATCAGATAAAATATAGAAAGCTTCTTAGTCTTGGTGTGTCAAACACGCTGTAATTTTGTGTAAATAGTCGATAATTAAATAAAAGTGTGTGATCAGTTCCTAGTCACACAATCGTGTCATCACCTTTCTTGTGGTTTGTAGGGGAGAGCTCAAATAATAAATTGCTAGTTGTCCTAGGTGCCATAAATTATGAAGTAAGGAGCATAGGAGGCTTTCCTAAATAACATCTTGAAATCATAAGCACTTTCGTTCTGTCTCCTCGTTTTCTTCCTTTTTTGCTTGTTGTCTGTTGTTTTTTGTCTTTGTTGTTGTGATCCTATAGCCCAATGGATACAACCAACAAGTGCAAAAGCTTCACATGATGTCCTTAGAAACATGAGATCACATGAAGCAAAGTTGGTGGAATCATGTAAGTAGGACAATACGCCATGCCCATGTCGACATGAAATCATCAACTTAGAATGTGCCTAAAAATATGAATCTAGACTCGTGCATTGGTACCACTTTCATATGATCCACTGCATGCCAGATCTATCACAAATAGGGTAAAAATTCTATATATAGCACCCACACCCCATACACAGTTGCAGAAGATTGTTAGAGAACATAAGCATCAAAGCACAACTAAAGCTGAGTGTTCCAATGACAAATGGTGATAAGTAAAGGTCCTTGTTAGATTGCATCAAAAATAAAAATTGTAGCAGGAAGGGCAAGTGTCTTTGGCATTCTATCTACTCTTGGAATTATGTTGGGCTATAGTGGGGTATGTTTATGGGAATGCAATCTATGGGGGTGTCCCATGGATTGGGTGATTCATCTTGACATCATTGTAGGATAATCCTAGGATTGCCTTCCCTTTTGTTTCATTAATTTTTGCATCCTTCTCCTTCTTTAGTTCTTATCCTATGCTTGATGAGAACCATAAATGCGCATTTTATATACACTTTTAAGAGGCATCGTTATTGATTTAATTAGCATTAGAGATGTATTTTTATATAAATTATGCATATAATTGATAGAAAATCCAGTATGATGCTTGACTGGTGTTTTTAGTGGAAACTATGTATAAATGCAGGTTTTGCTACTAATCTGGTGTTTTCTAGTCTACATCCCACTTGGACCTGGCATGCTTCTACTTCAATGAGTCTAAGGAATATTGGGAAGGTGCCTTACTCCACAAGTAGGTGCCTTACTCTTCAGGTAGGTGTCTTACTCTTCAGGTAGATGCCTTACTCTTCAGGCAGACGCCTTACTGTAGGCGCCTTACTCTTCAGGTATGCACCTTACTCTTTAGGCAAGCGCCTTACTGTAGGTTCCTTACTCTTCAGGCAGATGCCTTACACTTTAGGCAGGTGCCTTACTCTTTAGGCATATGTCTTACTCTTCAGGTAGGCACCTTACTCTTCATGCAGGTGCCTTACTCTTCAAGTAGACACCTTACTCTTCAATCAGGTGCCTTACTCTTCAGGTAGGCACCTTACTCTGACCCAATAAAAAAGTAGGTGTCTTGATGAAGAAGTAGGCACCTACTTGTGGCGCCTTACTCCCACCTTGCTCCCGTTGAGAAGACGCACCAAGCCAACTTTGACCGGTTGACCAATGGGCTAAGGAGGTTGTTGCATGTGAAGACAAAGGAGAAATATTTTAATCATGCATTATTATTAAAATAGAATAAAACACTTATTATTAATCGATTGGTTGGTTGACCTTGTAAAGCTCTTAAAGCATTATTTTTAGGATGCATTAATTTAGGATTTGTTTGTTACGTACACCTAAGGATTTTTATATTTATCCTTCTAGTGAATGGACATACTTTAAAATAGCAAAATAAAATCTATGTATAAACCAATTTTAACTAATCATGTTATGTGATTAAAAATAGATTGATTTGTTATTGTAATGAGATCTGGATGCACTTTATATAAATATGCAGGCCAGATGAATGAAGGGAAGGATCAATTACACAGAAGTTATTTTATTTTATTTTCTGTATAATTTATTAAGAGTGCAATTCCTCTTACTTGCTTAAAGCAAGCTCTATGTGATTAGTCGGGTGAACTATCTGTGGGAGCTTGGGCCCACTCCCTACAGTAGTCCTCCCCTATTTTATTTTTGTATTTGTTTTTTGTAGATTAGATTTATTATTTTATTTCCTGCTTTATTTTAATTTAGTTGTGTGTTTTATTTTCCTGCATTTTAATTTCCCACACTTTTATTTTCAACACTTTAATTTTAGTTTGTAATTTATTTATTTAATTTTTCGCACTTAGTTTTATTTGGTTTGGCTGAAATCAAAATGCACAAACATCCCCCACCAAACTAAATAAGGTACAAAAGGATTCATTCCCCCACACTATAGGCATATATTGTGCATGACACTCGTAAGTTTATGGACTTACCGGATTGATAATTTATGGTAAAATAAATGACTATTTTCTAAACATAATTTCTGCTCACCATTTTGGTACCATTGTTGGGGAGTGTCAAAACTGTAGTGTTATGATTTACAGGTCAGTTAAAAATCCCATTTAAAATTACCTGTAGATCTTCTACCTGAGAAGCGTGAGTCCACCAAGGGCCTTTTTACAGGGCCAAAAATAGTTGTCAAAATAGTCAGAGCCAAATCCCATAGGCAATGGTTTAAATTTTCTAGCTTCTCAGGTAAACGTGGGAATGAACCTGATGTACCATATTAAGTGTAGAAGTAGGAATAAATTGTGTTGTTGAAAAATTAGAAAATTAGGCAATGAAGGATTTCCATCATATTTTAAATGGTTTCAAGAGATCAAAGAAATGGCACAACCCAGGTCTGATATAGTTGAAAATATTTAGGGATGTGTTTTTACACAGAAACCATTGCGAGATTATACCTCTAGAAGCTTAGTTTTAATGACTAAAAAAATATAGGCTTCACACTTTGCAACATATTGGTGAATTTTTAACGATGACATTAGCAGCTGGAAAAATGATAGAGCAAAATTTAAAGAACATCTTGTTATGGAGTATGCTCTTCACTTGCGCTTAAGGTGACCTGGTGAATCAGAAACTAGCATGTATTTTTAAAATACTGCTATGCCATGTTTTCTCCAAATTGCCAACCGTAGATAGTCATTTTCCAGCCTGCACATTTTTCCATTAAGTTGAAAAAGTTTGGTTTTGAGGCCATGGGGTAAAATGCTCTTCTCATGCTACGACATATCAAACTAGTTGGTAACAAAATGGATGATTTTTAGAGACTAGTTCAGATGTAGGCATGGGGGAGACCCCACCTTCATCATTACCACCAACAACACAAAGAACATTGTTTACAGTGTTCATTTAAAAAAAAAACTAGTTAGAATTTTATTTTAATACCTTTAGTTTAGATTTTTCTTTTATGTTTTGCAGGACAGCATGAAGTGCAATGTAGACAAATAAGGAGTTGTCTATGAAGATTTCGTGAATTGAGATTCATACGTGGAGTTTGTAATAGCACTATATGAACCATCTTGTGCACCTCAATCGTGTAGCATCTAGTCCAAATAGGTGAAAGCAAACCAAGTTTTTCCTTGGCAACATAAGCACCCGAAGGTAGGCTAAGTAACCCTGATCAAGTGAAAGGCTTCCAGCCCAAGGTGGTTGTGGAACTTGGGGGAAAATTTTGCTACAAGGTGCATGACTGTTACAACCTGAATGATAAATAGAGTCAGAGATGCTACACCAAGAGCGAAATAGAATGCCAAGGCAATGTTTGAGAAATAGTCGATGGGCTCCATTTACAATACCTCACATTTGCGAGATTAGATCAAACATCGGCATGGGGGAGACCCCATACCATACCAATAGTTTTGATGAATGTTCACACATTATTTAAAAAAAAAATTATGGGGGGTGCCTCACTCTCGACGATGTCGTACTCCCAGTGCCTAACTCCCATATAAAGGTGCCTTACTCCCGATGCCTTACTCCCATAATAAGGTGCCTTACTCCTAGCGCCTTAATCCCATAGTAATGTACCTTACTTTCGGTGCCTTACTCCCATATTAAGGCATCTTACTCTTAGTGCCTTACTCCCGGTGCCTTACTTCCATAATAAGGTGTCTTACTCTCAGTGCCTTACTCCCGATGCCTTAATTTCGATGCCTTAATCCCATAGTAAGGCACCTTACTCCTATGAAAAAAAATGAATTATGTGAATCCTCCCAATGGTTTGTAGTTATAAAAAAAGACCGCATGGAACATGTCCTGCTTAGCATAAAATTTATTTTTATTTTTTTGCTTTGCAGGAAATCATGAACCGCATGCAAGCTGCAGGCATCCTGAGAGCCAAGGCCTAACAGGAACGAATGTCATGACTCCTATTTTCCTGCTTTCGTGTATTTTTGCTTTGTAGGAAATCATGAACCACATGCAAGTTGTGGGCATCTTGAGAGCCAGGGCCTAACATGCACAAATGGCATGATTCCTATTTTCCTACTTTTGTGTGTTTAGTTTCGTAGGACACAACCATGAGCATGATCTGTAGGCAGAGCCGACTTAAACTAGGCCTAACGGATGTGATATCTTGTGCCCTACAATTAAGAGTGCAGTAAAGCAGAAAAATGTACTTACTTCCCACTAGGAAGAGAGTGCCTACAATAATCCTAGTACAACAGTGCCTTTTTTCCACCTAGAGGAAGGTACCAATAAGTGGTGTCACTCTTCCACTAGAAAGAGTGGTGCCCATATATTTGAAAAAATACTTGTGGAGAATCTAATGGTTGGGAAAGAAAAGAGTGCTAAAAAGAAGTTGCAGCCCTTCCTTGAGAAGAGATCTGCAGATCCACTTTATACCCAGTAGTGCTTAAACTTCTTCTCCCTAGATTAGGGGTGCCTATTGTTCAGTGTGGGACCTAATGATCAGAGGGCTGTAGACTTGTTGCACAGAGGGACCTATTACTAGCGACGAGGGCATCACCAATTTAAGTGGGGGAGAGTATGGGTGAATCTGAATCTCTTGCAAACAAAAAATATTCTGCTGAAAAGGCTCCAAGTTAAAATGCAGATCAGAAACAAAGATTTATTTTTTGCTACTTGTTGGAAGAGAGTATCCTATTTCCTTAGGACCAGCTTGGTCCAGAAGGAAAATTAGAAATCTCCAATCGGTCGCTAAATAAAGTAGGGGAGGATCCTAGAAGTAATTAGATGTCAAAAATCTGCAAGAAGGCCACATGGTACATGAGCATGATAAATCATATGAACGGAGCTCATAGTGGCCAGAAATAATAGCACATAAATCTCAACGATGTGTCTCATGAAAACGTCACATCGAAACACCCAACACATATCGTAGATGATGATGGATGGATTTATTTATCCTCACTCTAAGAAATAGAGGATCATAGTGCTACTCTAATTCTACCTACGAAGGAAATAATTCAGAGTGGAAGATCATTTTTATTTGGATGCACGTGTATCAGGGTTGTATAAAGTCAATTAAAAAAAAGTGACGTGTTTAGGAGCACACGGTGAGAAAATAATAATGCACAAATATTAATCCCTACGATGCATTCAAAGAGTTCAATGCTCTTGAGATACGTCAAAGCCAGATTAAAATATTTTTATGTGTTATTGATGATGAGCTTGGTGTTTCAAAAGTTCGGAGTTATTGGTTGTCATAAATCCTCTAATAGTGGTACATGGAACGTAATTTTTGCACACCAGGCTACGTAGTTACCTGGCTCAATTACAACCTACACAACATCCACTTTTTAATGCGTAGTGCCAATATTATAGTTTTTTATGACAACATTTCATTATGTTAAAATATGTGAGAAAAAAATACAGAGAGGAGACAGAGTCTCACTATGGTGGAGGAGAACACCAACTTTGCAAAGAGATGGTGAGGATTTGAAATCATGGAGAAATATGTTGTCACAATGCAAAGAGTTCATTATTTATCACAAATAGTTTGGTGGAGAAGATGTTCCAGTACAAAACACGTCAAATTCCCAAGATAGATCAACGATAGTTCTTCAGCTTGGTCATTTAATTTTAAAATCACCAACTCACATTATTGGAGATGACTTTATATTATCTGATGCAGATGATGAAAAAAAATTATGATGAACCAAGATCTATTTTGGGCATGCTCCCTTCCATGGCAAAACAAATGAAAAAAAAATTACTCCAAGATGCACCAACAATCTCATTTTCTAGTGCACCATGATTACAGGCAACACAAAGACATTTCACACCATCATCATCATACACATCAGGTTCTACGAAATTCACCCAGGTATGTACTGAGTTTTTTGTTAATTATGTGCATAGTTATTTTAAAATCATTTCTATGTTAATACCAAGAAGATGCCTCCATAATTCCCTTTGTGAAATTCTCCCATTACAATTCTGCCTCATACATGAGAAAAATTCATTACCCCAGAGAAAAAAAGCTATGGCATTTGCGTGAATAAATTTGGTATTGTTTCATTGCTGCATCATGACAATGGTAGCCAACGTGAAATTTGGTCTCACCAAATTCGATCACTGATTACGAGTTTGATTCCTAGTGGAAAAAGGGACCTCGTAATTTTCTATAGTGGCCATGATTTAACTGGTTGCCCGCAGTTGACCTGTTTCTAACTTCTACTGGTGCAGTAGTGCTTAATGGAAGAAAAACATCAGCGTTGAAGACAATTATATATATATATATATATATATATATATATATATATATATATATATATATATATATATATATATATATATATCCGGGGGCTATTGTCATGAGGATGTGACAATATTTAGGCATGGGGGGATGATGAGAACCATAAATGCTCATTTTATATACACTTTTAAGGGGCATCGTTATTGGTTTAATTAGCATTAGAGATGTATTTTTATATAACTTATGCATATAATTGATAGAAAATCTAGTATTATGCTTGATTGGTGTTTTTAGTGGAAACTGTGTATAAATGCAGGTTTTGCTACTAATATGGTGTTTTCTAGTCTACATCCCACTTGGACCTAGCATGCTTTTGCTTCAATGAGTCTAAGGAATGTTGGGAAGATGCCTTATTCCATAAGCAGGCGCCTTAATATTCAGGCAAGCACCTTACTCTTCAGGCAGACGCCTTACTATAGGTGCCTTACTATTCAGGCAAGCACCTTACTCTTCAGGTAGGCACCTTACTCTTTAGGTAGGTGCCTTACTCTTCAGGTAGGCATCTTACTATTCAGGTAGGTGCCTTACTCTTCAGGTATGCGCCTTACTCTTTAGGCTTGCGCCTTACTCTTCAGTCAAGCACCTTACTATTCAGGTAGGCGCCTTACTCTGACCCAGTAAATAGGTAGGCACCGTGATGAGGAAGTAGGTGCCTACTTGTGGTGCATTACTCCCACCTTTCTCCCATTGAGAAGACGCACCAAGCTAAATTTGATCGGTTGACCAATGGGCTAAGGAGGTTGTTGCACGTGAAGACAAAGGAGAAATATTTTAATAATGCATTATTATTAAAATAGAATAAAACACTTATTATTAACCGATTGGCCGGTTGACCTTGTAAAGATCTTAAAGCATTATTTTTAGGATGCATTAATTTAGTATTTGTTTGTTACGTACACCTAAGGATTTTTATATTTATCCTTCTGGTGAACGGATATACTTTAAAATAGCAGAATAAAATCTGTGTATAAACCAATTGTAACTAATCATGTTATGTGATTAAAATAGATTGATTTGTTATTGTAATGATATCTGGTTGCGCTTTATATAAATATGCAAGCTAGATGAATGAAGGGGGATGATCAATGACACAAAACATTATTTCATTTCATTTCTTGTATAATTTATCCTCTTACTTGTTTAAAGCAAGCTCTACGTAATTAATCGGGTGAACTATCTGCGGGATCTTGGGCCCACTCCCTACAGTAGTCCTCCCCTATTTTATTTATGTAGATTAGATTTATTATTTTATTTCTTGCTTTCTTTTAATTTAGTTGTGTGTTTTATTTTCCTGCATTTCAATTTCCCGCACTTTTATTTTCCACACTTTAACTTTAGTTTGTAATTTATTTATTTAATTTTTTGTACTTTGTTTTATTTGGTTTGGCTGAAATCAAAATGCACAAAAATCCCCCACCAAACTAAATAAGATACAGAAAGATTCATTCCCCCCCACAAATGCATTATACTGTGCATGACACTCATAAGTTTACGAACTTACCGGATTGACAATTTATGGTAAAAGAAATGACTATTTTCTAAACATAATTTCTGGTCATCAATGCTTGTTGTCACTAATCCCTTAGGTTAGTGGCATTTCATGTCTTCATATTGCTGCATATTTCCTTCTCTCTTCCTCCTTTGTGTGTTCTTATTCTTGTTTCCAGGTCTTCCCTCTCTTTCTGTTCTTTTTTCTCCTTTGGTCCCCCTTATTTTCTTTTTCTCTGTAATTTTCTATTTTGTTGTTGGTGTAGTTCCCACCCCATCATCCACCACCCTCCGTTGTCTTGCAGCCTCCCTTGGTTGCTTTCCTCTATGTTGCCTCTATCCTTTTATTCTCCCTCTCTTCCCTATTTGAAAGTGTTATGAGCTTAAGATGTCTATCTGGGTTTCCTTTTCAACAAAGTGGAAATCCCCTATGAGCCACCAGTAGTGTGGGTAAAATTTTGTATCCTTTCACCCACGCTTTCCCTTTTGAAGCAATATGCTGGTTTTTAGAAATGGCTAAGTTTTTGCAATCGAACCATTGTGCATTAAGCAATGGGTGCTGAGAATGAGTCTCTATGGTGCAATGGAGCAGTGTTGAGACAAATTACTGAGAAGGTGGGGGGATGTTCAATGATACTAAGGAGGGTGAAGAAATTAGTCCACTTGCAGTATCAAGCAACTCCCAAAGGTCAACCCGATGATAGGTAACCAGCTAGTGTAGAGCATGTATAACAATGAAATAATGTTGGGGCTTCACTAGAAAAATGCCAAATTTGATAAAGTAAAATTTTGAGCGAAGAAATGGGCAGGCTAACCCTATTGATAGATCCCAAATCCCTACCCCAAACATAAGGTAGAGAAATAAGATCCTTGATACCCACCACATGCATAGGATGGACAAACGAGACAACAATCGATTGGGGTCATTTCCTGAAGCTCCCTCCTAGAGGTAAGGAAGAGGGTTGCCTAAGTTCAAGCTAGGCAGGAAGATGGGTATCGACCAATCCTTTCGACAATCCCAAAATTACACTTAATATGAAAATTAAGGTGAAAGCCCAAAAACCCACCCTAAGTATAGCAAGCACAAATTCAGGTTGGTAGCAAGCAGTAGGCAAATCCCAAAAGCCCACCCATCATAGAATTCTCATCAACATCAAGGGATCTCTGTGAAAAGAAGGTACACCCTCATTTATGAGGGTGCATAGTGAGTAACTAGTAATAAATAAGTCTAGTACTCGTTCAGTGGGTAGTAGGTCAGGTCTCCGGTATGCAAAAGCAATCAACCTCAACATGTCTTCTCACGCAATTAATGGTTTTAGGTGCAAATAAATGGAATTTATTGCCTGACAGTATTGCTTGATGCAGTTAGATTGATCAAGGGTCTATATTTAGGTTGTATTGCCTACCCCCTTCTAGCAGTATCCCTCCACTGCAGTCTGCAAAAGGTTTAAAGAAGTTCTGCAACATGCTCACCTCTATCACCCAACATTTTAAAGTCTATATATACTAGAATGCAAGTCATTCTAGCGCACGAATTTTTAGTCATTACGATTCATATGTAAAGATTTTACCATTCTAGAAATACAAGTATATTATTGTTTGTTCTCAAAATTGACTCCTATTTATGTGTGAATGTTAAAGGTTTGTTTATGTTAAAGCTAGTTGAATGGGTATGCTCTAATTTTACGTTATGGACTTATGTATTTCATTTATAAATTTTGGAATTTACTTTCAATAGGTGTGCTTTAGATGATAAGTCAGGATAAGATTAGTTGATTTGTTAGGTGGTCTACTTGTATTTCCCGTAATGGTGTAAGTTTATTGTGCATATGTATTGATGTGACTGAATCCATCCTTGTGAGTTCTAGCTACGACCTCATTTCCTTTATTTTTGTTCCCTTTTATTTTAGGCATATTTTAGCTAAGACTTTCAGGAATCGACCTTCTCTAAAGATTGATCGCCCAACTATATCGGTAGCACAACCGTTTAATGTTGGTGCAGGTTCGCGGGCAGGCACACCTTTCCTTTCCGTTAGGCAAAATTTCACACCAAAAAATTCTTTCCACAAATAACCTCCTGGGTGAGGAAGAGCACATAATGGAGACAAAAAACTTAGAAATATAATTTAAATATGTAGGGAAGGACTCAGAGACAAACCAACAAATCAAAGGTTTTCAACAAAAAATTAAGAGAGAAAACATAGACAAGAAGAACAATCTTTTAAATGTTGAAACTTTAAATAATTCAAACCCCAAGATAAACTTTGCTGAACCTTCCAATAACGCTTTGGTTTTGTATATGCATACTTAAAAGTTAGAAGATATCTTAGATTCAATTGGGGTAAGACAAGAAATAGATAAAAAAATGAAGATGGACACTAACCAAAAGGTAGGCCACACGACTAATTGGCATCATAGGATAAATGAAGGTGAAAAGCTTGTAGAGGAAGGTAATATTAATGCCCTTACCAACATATTTAGCCCCATTATTAATGAATATCACCAATTCGAATATTAGAGGACTCAAAAGAAGTCTTTTAAAATGAGATAAAATTAGAAGAATGATTTGGTCAAACCAACCCCATTTGGTTTTTCTTCAGGAAAGGAAGATATCAATAGAGAGGAGTCAATTGAAAGTAAAATTTGTTTGGCTAGAAAAATGGCTTTCCTCAACTTCCATTGGGCTTCTAGTGGCATTGATTGCCTTTAGGACCCACAATATATTGTTATTCATCATATGGTTGGTATCTAGGGTCTCTTGGTTGTGGTTGCACAAAGTAGACAATCTAACCAAATTATGCTTTGCTTGACTATTTACACTTCGATTACTTTAGAGGAAAAGTGGATACAATGGAAGAATATAACTTATATTATCTCCCATTTTCCTGAATCTTGGGTGTTGATTGAAGGAGACTTCAATACCATACTCTCTCTAGATGAGAAGAGGGGGGAAATAAGAATATAGATGGGAGCACATACCTCATGAGTGAATATATTGTAAACCTTCACTTTGGGGACATCTAGCCAAATGATGGACTCATGACTTGGTCTAACAGAAGGTAAGGCTCAAATTGTATCATGGAGATATTGGATAGGTTCTTATTCTTTGATAATTTCTCAATCCATGGACACATTCCTAAGGTGAAAACTCTTAACAATGCTGGTTTGGATCACTAGCCAGTCATGATTGAAATGTGGAAAACCAATGTTAGTTTCTCACCCTTTAGATTTTAGTTAATGTAGCTAAGAGATAGTTCCTTCAGAACTGAGTCTAGCAATGGTGGTACGAAAGTAAACCAAGGTATGAGACTAAGATGTTCTATTTTACCAAAAAAATTGCAATACATTAAATTCAAATTCAATATTTGGAAGTAGGAGGAGTTTGGAGACGTCAAGCAGAAGAAACAAGAAGTGATTGCTTGGTTTGAAAAGTTGAATGAACAAATCTATTTATATGGCATCACTGAGAGTATAATTATAGATGAAATAAGACTTACAACATAGTTGGAGGAATAGGAAAAAAAAGAAGAGCTCTTATGTAAGTAAAAATCTAGGATCCAATGGCTTAAAGAAGGAGATCGAAACATGAAATTCTTCCACAAGTCTCTTCTAGCCCACAAATTGCACAACTTTATTTTTTTCTTGAAATTAGATTTTGAAGACTCTGTCCACATGTGGTATGGTATGAAGTCAATCACGATCAACTACATTTTCAAATTGTTCACTATTGCATCTCTTGACTTGGCTTCTCAACAAATTGTCCTTCAAGCGATCCCTACTCTTATCACTTTTGAGGAGAACTCTATTTTTACTGCTCCAGTTACTATCAATGAGCTTCAAAAAGTGGTTTTTAAAATCCAAAAAAGGAATACCTCGAGGCTTGATGGATTTCCCATTGAATTTTACCAAGAATTATGGGATATTCTTCATGGGATATTGGTTAAAAATGGAATTGGTTGTTGGACAGAGTAAAGAGAAAAATTGGAAAGTGAGCCAATAGGTGGCTTTCATCTCAGGGTAAAATTACCTTGGTAAAATTAGTCTTTCAAGTTATACCTCTTTATGTTTATGTTGTATTGAATATCCCAAAGACAGTTCTTCGAGAACTAGATCAAATCAATCATCGGTTCCTCTAGAGTGGTACTAAGGAGAATAGAAAATGGGCCTTGGTTAAATGGGATACTTTATGCCTTCCCAAGCATGAAGGAGGTAGGATTTTGATATGCTATTAAAAATAATAAGGTTTTAGTTACAAATTTTTATTGGACGATTTTGAAAAATCCCAATGCTCTATGGGCCAAATTTCTTTGTGCTAAATATGTTGAAAACAAGTCTTGAAGACCTTGTTTGTTATTAATAGCCTATTTGAGGTTCTACCATTTTTGTGGTTCTTAAGACTAGTGAGGATTGATAAAGAATTTATTTTGGATCATTCATAATGGTCAACAAGCAAATTTTTGAACATATTCTTGGGATGGTCACCAACCTTTGATAACTCAATTCCCTGATTGGAGGCCTTGGATGAAGGAGCTACACCTAATTGGATAAAGGTAGCTAATTACTATCAATACCAAACTGGTAACTTAGGGGTTGGTAGATATTGGATCATTGTTGATCACTAACCTATTCAAATTCCAGAAAAGCAAAGGAAAGATATCCAACGCACCTTTCATATGAGATATTTCTTGGTCCCTTGATAAGGATTATTTTGGATGGAACAACACTACTAAGGGTGAGTATACATTTGCTCAAGGTTATTTGGACTTATACCACAATAATACCAACCAATCCTATGATATATTTACTCAATTATGGGATCAAAAGTTTTGGTCTAATGCGAGGCCTTTTATTTGGCTTTTATTGCATCGAAGGATGCTCACTAGTGAGCAACTTATGAAACATGGTTTTTATGGCCCGTTTAGATGTGAAATGTGTGGAAATAATATCGAAACTCTCAGTCATTTTTTATTGAGTATCCTTTAGCCTCCAACTTGTGGAGGAGAATGACTATCTTATTTGGTTTACAGTGGTCTAATTTTTCTACTCTTGAACAACTACAGAGGTATTGGCCTAAATGAGAGGTTGCTAATCATTTTATTAGGTAGTTAGTGTAATACATAAAAAGACACACCATAGCAATAAAACCATATTTTTGTATTAATTGAAAAGGTCTCTCTTTGAGTACAAATGACCCTCGTAGAGGGTGTTTTTACAATGTTGAGACCCACATATTACAATAGGGGAATAATCCCCATTTACACATTAATCATGGTGTCTTCATCTCTTCATGCTACAATCGAGGTTGGAGGTGGGTTTGTGATTTGTAAACTTTGTTGAAATGAAATTTACACCTTGAGTTGAGTTGTATACCTGCACACATGGAAGCAAGAAATATGTTAGTAGCACTTGTTTACAATGATTATGATAAAATGACTAATGCAAATGGAAATAGAAAACAAGTATTGCATACATGAGTATTGATGTGAGCAACATAACATTAGCATTTATCTCCATCCCCTCTTGGTCATGTGATGGTTCCTTTATAGGCCTTTGAGTATTCTATATGGAGTTAGATTGATTCACCTAGAGTGCCTCACTTAACTGGGGTGATTGTGTCTAAATGGGTAAGCACAACTGGGGTGATGTACCCATGCAGGAGTGCAACTAAGGTGAGGTGGCTTGATGAGTGAGTGCAACTGGGGTGATGTACCCAATGCATGAGTGGAACTGTGGTGATGTACCCAATGCATGAGTGGAACTATGGTGAAGTACCTTGATGAATGAGTGCAACTGGGATGATGTTCCCAATGTAGGAGTGCAACTAAGGTGAGGTGGCTTGATGAGTGAGTGCAATTGGGGTGATGTACCCAATGCATGAGTGGAACTGTGGTGATGTGTTCAATGCATGAGTGCAACTATGGTGAAGTGGCTAATGAGTGGATGCAAGTGCAGTGATGTGTGGTGGTGGCTAAAATACACATCCCATGAGGGAAAAATGTATCCTAGGTGGATTTTCTAGATTTAATCAAAATCTAGAAAATATAATTGTGTGCAGGATTTTTATGCCTAAGTTTAGACTTAGACATATATTATTATGCAGAATTGTGATGTGTAATGTGGGTGAAGTGTACATGAATTAATATGCCTAAGTTTAGAACAAGGCATGTACTTTATTATGCAGAATTATGCGGTGAAATGCAAATGCCTAGATTTTGGTGTCTACACATAACTAGAGATCTTAGACCCCTAAGTTGAAGATATCCACTTTTTTAAAGTAGTTAGACTTGGCCAAATTTTGATGAACCTTCCAAGACATGTTCAAACAAGGTAACAACAAAATGAAGAATATTTTTTTAGGGTACTTCAACCACCGGTGTAGATCCCAACCTAGGAACAAAGCCATTAGTATTTGAAGAAGAAATAGGCCACAAGATATTAGATCCTATATAACCAAAGTTTAGTTTTGGAGGTAACTTACTCTTGAGAAGGTTGATGCCCACTTGATCTAGCACTGATTATGAAAAGGAGAACATAAAGTAAGGAAAAGAAAGGAGGAAAGGAGAAGTAGCAACCCTTACCACCATGGAAAAATTCACCAAATACATAAAAACAATGACAGATAGATGTGGTATAGGGTTTGAATTGATACATCAAAAACTAAAGAATAACTCATCCAAACCCTACTCTCTAGGCATCAAATTCACATTTCTTTTTCATTGCAAAAAAATACTCAATTTCTCCCAAAAATAAAACAAAGGCCTTGCCTGAGTTTTTGTGAGCAAAACCTCTGAAAGGGTGAAAACTCCCACACCACTTTTTGTAATTATAAAATATTTTCATGTATTTTTCCCTCAAATACCTTGAAAAGAGAAAAATGGTGGAACCCTTACTTGTTGTCCTAATGCCTTGTTAGGAAAATATCATGCCCAATAGTCAACCTCCTTTGCAGATGGTTTGAAAAATCTATGCTAAATTTCATATTTTCTTAAGATAAAGCGCAACACTTGTAGAACCAGTGCACACAATAGTCACCACACAATTGTAATTGCAGATTGTACTCTACATGGTGATATTACAATAACTTATGCATATATTACTTAAAAAAATTTGAATATAGGTTTCCTCCTTAAAACTCCAAAACTTTAATTATTTAAACTTATGGTATTTAATTAGCTTTGTATTAATAATATCATGATAAATATACAAATATTCTTATTAAACTTAAGATAGAAAATAATGCTCTATTTTTTGAAATTTACTTTGGTTTTGAAGGAACTTTTATCTTTTATATTTTTTCAAAGTTAATAAAAATATAATCATTTTATTTCAAATCCCTTCATTAAGGAAAACCTATAGATGATAAGTCTTACTATAAACAATGTGAAAAATAGAATATTGATAATATGAAAATATTGTGGAAATATAAAGAAAAGAGAGGAAGACCCAACAAGAAAAGACAAAGAGAAAATAAAACTCAAAGGATTATTTATATGAAAAGCAAAAGCAAGTTAAGTATTGTATTTGCTGAATCTAACAAAGATAAGGTAATTTTTTTTAAAAATGAATCATCTTTAAGGAAACATATATTTGCATATAGTTCTCTAATTTAAACGATTCTTATGCAATTTTGTGTAGAATTTGAAAATATTTAGAACGAGTGTTCATTTGAAAGAATCCAAGTAATATTGAGGGAGATATGTATATATCCTTGTAGCCACATCTTTTAGTTATAGATATTTATATTTCTTCCTATTATTTTCATACATAGACATCTAATTTATACTTGTAAATATTTATTTCTAATATTTTTAAAGATATTTATATGAGTATAAATATAAACAGGCTTTCTTGACGGATGTTGGACGACGTCTACCTTAAGAACAAACAAAACAAAACAAGTGATGTGTGATCACGATGGGTTCAATTCTACAAGTTCTTATTATTTTTAATAGATATTATAATATAATTTTCTATTACAAAAGTTAAAGAGTTAAACACATCAAATTAAAATATAAAAATTATTATTTCAAAATTATATATAATTAGAAAAGATTTCGGTATTTCCTTATTTAAAAAAAATATATCTTTTAAATTATATATATAATTATAAAAGATTTTGGTTTTCTCTTTGAAGTTAAACAATTTAATTGGTTGAGATTATGTTATTTTATATGAATATTCATAAAAATATATTGAATGAGAAATGATCTTTCTTAATTGAATGGTAATGGAATCGGGTAGATCTTTTGATAAATCTACCTCTACACATACTCATCGGGTTGTATGAGCATTGAAATTTGTTTGAGTTTAGTGAGAATCATATGTCCAAGCATACCAACGATTTGGTCTAAATAATCCACTAAAAGGAGGGGACGACCAGGGAAATCCACCCAAACTAGAAATTTGAGGAGTTTTTTTCTGTAGAAATGGTAAAATCACAGGCCCATGATGAGAGAATGAGCAAAGAGCTCTGTAAATTCCAAGGATTGTGCTGATAAAGAGCTGTGACGTGTAGGATCAACAAAATGAAAAGGAAAAACCTTTGGAAATACTTTGTACTAGTTGAACAATAATTCCATGGGGACCCATGTCAAAGAGATCCAAGCCCTTAGTAATGGCTAAGTAGGGATACACTCAACAAAATACCCGACCAAGGTGTGCAACTCTAGACAACTACATGCAAATTCAATAAACTAGGAAGGAAAAACAACATCAAGTGAACCCTTACTATGAGAAATTTTAGTAGTAGTCATTTTCAAGGACACCCTAGAATTGCCAATGATAGGAATTGTCTCTCTTGCAACACCAACGCAAACCATTGGGCCATCGAGGTAGGAGGCCATGGAAAGCTCGAGAAAGCAACCCTAACGTGACTCACTAAGACAACAATTTCTAGAATTTTTAAAAAGCACTTGTCAATATAGATCGTCAACTTTAAACATATACTCTCAAACACCTATTTTTGTTGCTAAGCACCTGATCATAATATGAAGGATTATCCGCATACATCGCATCCTAAGCCGAAGTAACTTTCAAGCCCACCCTTGGGGCAACCACTCAACCTAAGGTGGATGGTTGGACCATTGTGGGCTGCCACAAAAATTTGCATTCTTATGTTGTTCCAACTCTACAGACACTAATTTTTTTGATCTATAGATGACAATTATCACATGCTCACAAACTTTAGCTCCACAACTGACAATTTTTTTATCCACAATCGACAATCATCACAAGCTTGATGTCTTTACTTCCATAGATGATTGTTTTTCTTATTCCAAAATCCTCACCCATGGAAGGCACAACACTAGATGTAGATCCATCATCAATGGAATTGGTGGTTCCTACAAAGGAAGCAAAATTTGAGGATCCCTCCCCTTATTTGCAGTTTCGACGTTCCTGTAGTCCTTGGTAGGGGAAAGTAGACGAAGACAATCTACTCAAGAAATGATTTGATCCATTCGAACCTTAGTGGACTGAAGAGTAAAAGGTCCCAATAAACTAAATTTAGAAAAATAGTAAATACATAATCAAAGGAAAAATAAGATAACAGATACACACAACACAATATTTCACCTAGGAAATCCTTACGAGAAAAAACCCAACATAGTAATATCTCCTTATTGTATAAACTTAACCATATCCAATATAATAATGTTCATCTCTCATCTCTCTTCAAACCCTGATGCAAGTGCAATTAAATAACAACACAAGAACATATTTTACAATACCATGGGAAAAAAACCATGGGTTCAAATATTTAACCCTAAACAACCCATATGGGTCTAAAAATAGCTTAAGAAACTTGAACCTTGATGAGGATACATGGAGTGTCTAGTACCTTTTGGAGTTAACCCCGTCGTAATAACATGAAAAATATTCAACATATTTCCAACATTCTTCCACTTGTTGAATACTTTCTATAGGGGTCAAAAACTACCATTGCCAATTGTCAAGGGCAACCATGTCCATAGATCTTCTACACCAAGAAATATTTTGAATAGGTACAACCTTTTTTACTAAATCAACATAATTGTTCTCTGTATCAACTTTCTCCAGCATCACCCGATTCCCTTCGACCATCTCTCTCACAAAATGGTACTTGATATCAATATATTTTGACCAATCATGAAAACCAAGATTGTTGGCAAAAATATTGCACTTTTAATATCACTGTCAATTCTCACAACCATCTACTTAAGACCAAAAGTTGAACACAACCTGTGTAGCCACACTTTTTCTTTACAGACATGAGTTGCTGCAATGTACTCTACCTCTGTTGTGGATAAAGCAACCACTGATTGTTTTTTACTCATCCAATTTACTGCCCCTCCAAAAAAAGTCTAAACACATAAGCACTCATGGATCTTCTCTTATTTAGATCTCCAACCTAGTCAACATCCAAAAAACCTTGTAGATTTACAATATTACTATCTTTAGATTTTTCTTGGTAATAGATAGAATAGTTTGAAGTTCCAAACAAGTATTTGAAGATTCTCTTCACAACAATCCAATGTTCCTATTGAGGATATGATTGTAGCTTAGGCTTAATTATAAGCCTAATTTATTATTTTATTATTATTTCTTATTTCTTGCATTGTAATACGTGAGGCATAGTATACCTATGTTGGAAATAAGTTTGTTTTTTGTTAGGATATTTAGTTAGACTGTTAGAGTTGTCCTTTGTCTTCTAGCAGTTAGTTGGCATCCATGTTTAGCAGATTTTTTATCTATTAGTTACAGTGGTTGGCCTTGTTTGACAAATTGTTACAACCACTGTAACCACGCGAATTATTTATAAGCTTTATATATTCCACTACCACTAATGAATAATCAACTTCACTTAAGGTATTTCCGTATCACTGGTAATTAGAATCGAAGGATAAATATTTGTAAGGAGGACAAGTTACCACTTCATTGCTAGGTGTCTAGTTGGGTTTTATGGCTAGTGCATTAAATACCAGGTAGGTTCTTGTGTGAAATTGGCTTGAGGCTAGCCGTAAAATCATTTTTGTGCAGCTTTGGAGGTGGCAAAGGGTATAATTTACCCCTACACCGAATACCCCTAACAGAAAACCAGAGGGTAAAACTGACTTGCCTTATGTGGGTAAAAAAATTCTCTTGTTTGGAGATTAGGTGTCTGCTATGAAGATCAGAGAAGATCAGATATTTGAGAGGTAGTTGCATAATTTTGAGGCCAAATTTTGGCCAAGATGAGGTTTTAAAATTCGTTGAAGGGTGCATAAATGGAAGCAGTGTTCTAATTATTGGAAACACTGTGAGTGTTCTAATGCTTTTAATATCAAAAAGTTCTTGATCAGTATTTATTTTGGGTGATTTTTTCTAGCCCTAATTACTCCCCTTAACCGACTGACCCTTCTTGCCAATCGACAACTCCTCCGACCGACCTTCTGCAGATCGATAGAGTATTGACTACCTCGATCGACTCCCCTATCCCCTTCACCTATTTCTCCTTCGCATCCTGTCTCCCCTACCCTATACCTCCTACATTCCCCCCTTATAGGCCATTGATTGACCTATTTTAAGCAGCAATCACCTGCACAACAGACATGACGATAGGCCACCATCCACCAAGTTGGTCCTCACTCTGCACCAGAAGGATAAACCACCTTCCATCAAGACCCGATGTCTATCTTCAGTGGAGATCATTCTTGGTCACAAATTTTACCAGAAAAACTCCATTGCAAGTTGTAGAAGATCACACGTGTAGGAAGCTAAGCGAAAAAAATTAAAATCCCTCTAAAGTTTTAAATATAGCAAATAATATGCAAGATTCAAACCCTAAATCATTCGCTAACCAGAGACTTCTATGTGGCATCATGTAGAGTTAGGGAGAATCTGGTCATCAAATCAGTTTGAGACAAACGATAAGTTATAGCTTGATGTTGAATGAGAGGAGATCTGAGGAATCAAACTAGGGTTTCAGAAGCTGAGGTAGAGGGCTATCAATAGTAAGGATCATGGCCAAGAATGGGGGACATAGGTACTTCGGTACCAAATCCTCCAAACGAAGGAATTTCATTTTGGGATAAGCTATGTGGAACCCAAGATAGTTTCAACGATTGTCAAACACAAGCAAAGAAAATCATAAAAACCATGGGGAAGCGACAAAAGGAGGATTCTCTGCCTGGGAGGGTGAACGAATGTCTACCACAAGCAAAAGAAATACCGATATTGGAAATAGGCGAGGACTGGATAGTTGAGGATATTGTTTATAAGTCAAAACACAACTTGATAGGTAAATTTGTGGGTTTCAAACCATCTGTGCACTTCCTCCACACATGGATAAGGAAACAATGGCATTTGGAAGGAGAATACGAAATTCTAACTCTCGCAAATGGGTATTTTTTTGAGGAGTTCACATCGGTGGCAGATTGACAAAAAGTATTTGAGGGAGGACCATATCATCATGGACCAGCGGGACTATTCTTGCAACCATGGAAGATGGGATTTGACCCGAGGGTGGAACCGACAGCAGTACCAATATGGGTAAGATTATTTGCCCTTCCCCTTGAATTTTGGAAAGAGGAGATACTTGAGGCAATAGGCAACTTATTAGGGCATTATCAAGGTAGATCAAGAGAAACAGTTTTAGGAGGATCGGCAATGTTTGCTAGGGTTTGTGTAGAAATGGACCTCAACAAACCTCTTCCAACAGAGATAGACCTAAAAATAGGGGATTTTGTTTGGTGCCAACAACTGGATTATGAGGCTATTCCATTCAGATGTCGGGTGTGCCACGCTCCTGGACATCTAGCTAGAATGTGCCCAACAGTTAAGGATCATCAATCTGAACAAGAGGGGACAAAAGAAAATTTTAACATGGCAGGTCAATCTCTTCAGCAAAAGGGAAATCAAAAGGAAGGGAAAGGCCCAATAGATTCTGAGGGTTTTCAAAAAGTAATGAGAAGGCCAAACAAAAAAAATCAGCACAGTAACCAGAGACAAGGAGAAAGAGTTGTAAGAACAACCAATAGATATGAGATATTCAAACAACTGGGAAACTTGGAAATCGAAGGAGATTTTCAAATGGAAGGGTTAGAGGAGGATACTCGACAAGTCACAACAGTTGATCGGGAACAATATTCCAATCTAGTGTTAGGGAACAAGCAAGGAGCAAGACCAGACACAACCTCTCTCATGGAAGAGGAGATTCAACCCACAAGAGAGACCATAGGAGGGGAAATAGAGCAGAGGATGTTTTTGACACAGGAAATAGAGATGAAAGAAGGAAATAAGAACAAAGAAATCCCTACTCTAGGAATTCATCAAGTGGAGAAGAAACAAAAACCAAACCAATCTGCAAGGAGGAAGTCAAACAAGGAAAATATGGAGGAACAGGGAAGAGATTTGAGCCAGAACGGAAAGGTAAAATCGATGGCTGATTTTTTCTCTCCTAATTATCAATGATATTAATCACTTGGAATGTGAGGGGTTTAGGCAATCGCCTCAGGACAAAAGGCGATCAAAAATATTATCATAGATATGAGTCCAGATATAATTTTGTTACAGGAAACCAAAATGCAAGGAGAAGACTTACAAAAAATAAATAGGAGGATATGGCAAAAAGGAGAGATCCTTACTCAATCGGCACAAGGGAAATTAGGTGGATTGGCCACTATGTGGAATCACCAACTGTTCCTAGAGATAGGGGGGCCTCTACGAGAGGGGTGTTGATGGTCCGGTTACAAAATAGGGAAACTGGAAAAATTTGGACTATAGTGAATTTTTATGGAGCACAAACAGTTAGATTACAGAGGGATCAATGGGTAGCCATCCAGAATTTCAGAGAAAACTACCGGAGGACCAATGGATTGTGGGAGGAGACTTCAATGCAAAGCTTAGAATAGAGGAACAACAAGGAGGCAGAGCCATGCTTGAGGAAAAGGACAGGTTTTTTTTCAGCAATAACATGTCAAATGAATCTAATAGATATCCCAACTGTGGATAGCTCCATGACTTGGACTAACAGAAGAAAGGAAGGTGAGATGGTCAAATGTTGCTTGGATCATTTCTTCATGGGGGAGGAATTATATTTGCATACCAAGCATCAAGCAAGGGTCATGGATAGGCTTTCTTCAGATCATTTTCCAATAAGTTTAACCATAGAAGAAGATAATCATAAAGTTGTGGGAACTTTTAAATTTGAGCTATGGTGGATGAAAGATGAGGAGCTAGGGGACCGTATAAAGGAATGGTGGAAATCCGGGAAACCAAGATTTGGGACAACCCAATTCAAACTCCACAAACAACTAAAATATGTAAGGACCCAACTAAAGGAGTGGAGTAAACAGAAGAAGGAAATAACTAGAATCCAAAAGAATGAAATCAAGGATCAAAAGGAGAAGATTGCTCAAGAGATAAGACAAGGAACTATCACAGAAGAACTGTTACAACGTGAGGCAGAAATTATTAGAAAAGAGGAAGCTTTGGAGGAACAAGAAGAAATCTATTGGAGGCAAAGAGCCAGAATCACATGGTTAAAGGAGGGGGACCAAAATACAACTTTCTTCCATAAGACAGCAACAGCCAGGAGACAACAAAATAGAATTATGGGTCTTACAGATATGATGGGTCAGGTAAAAACCAGTGGAAGTGAAATGAAAAGTATAGCAAATCAGTACTTCCATACACTTTTTAGCAGTAATGAAAATTTGAATGCAATATGGCAGGAGAAGATACTAGAGGCAATTCCACAATTAGTTAAACCTGAACACAATAAATTATTAATGGAGGAAATTTCTTTGGAAGAAACCTCGCAGATCATACAAAAAATGTAAACAGGAAAGACTCCAGGACTAGACGGATTCCCCATTGAATTTTATCAAAATTTTTGGGAAATTGTGGGCCAAGCAGTGGTGGAGGCACTGGAGGAAATCAGACAGAGTAAGCAAATGTTAAAAGCCTTGAATCATACTTTTATCACTTTGGTTCCTAAGGGCCCATCTAGTGAGATAATTGATAATTATAGGCCTATTTCACTATGTAATGTAGTATACAAGATATTAACAAAGCTTATGGCAGAAAGGTTGAAACAGTTTTTACCAAATCTGATTTCAAGTGAGCAAGGTGGTTTTGTTGAAGGCAGACAAATTCTAGATGGAATAGTAGTGGGCCAGGAGGTGATACACACAATGTCAAAACAAAAGGACCCAGGTATGTTTATTAAATTAGATCTTTCTAAAGCCTATGATAGAGTAGACTAGTCCTTTATGCAAAAGATTTTAGAAAAAATGGGCTTTGCAGAGGGGTGGAGAGATTGGGTAAGAGCCTGTACACAAACTACATCATTCTCAGTTCTGGTAAATGGCAGTCCCTCTCCCATGTTCACAGCAGGAAGGGGGCTGAGGTAAGGGGTCCCTCTCTCCCCTTACATTTTTATCCTTTATGCAGAGGGTCTTGGGAGACTGTTAAAAAAAGGGAGACAAGAGGGGAGGTTAAAGGGCTTGAAAATAAGTTCTCAAATTGAGATAAATCACCTCCAGTTTGTGGATGATACTTGCTCTTATTAGTCAAGCCAATCTCATAGTAGCAAGGAACATAAAAGAAGTTTTAGATGGGTATACTCAAGCTCATCGGGCAAACTTTTAATGAAAAAAAATTTCAAATTGTTTTTTTTAATACAACGAAGAGGGTGAGAGATAAAATTATACAATTGTTGAAATTCATGGAAACTCCTTTACCCATACAGTATTTAGGAGTACCTTTATCTGCAAAGAAAACAAAAAGTAAAGAGTGGAAAGGGTTGATGGATAGACTTCAAGCTAAGCTGAGCAACTGGACTCATAAATGGCTAAGCTTAGGAGGAAGGCTGACAATGATTAAAGTTGTGCTACAAGCTCTTCCAGTTTTATAAATTTTCCTGTACTTCAGGCTCCAAAGAGAATTCTAAAAGATATTGACAAACACACAAGAAAATTTTTGTGGTCAGGTGCAAGGGAAGAACAAAAAATAGCACTAGTGGGTTGGGAGAAGATATGCCAACCAAAAAAACAAGGAGGATTGGGGATAAGATCAGCTTTCCAGAGCAGCAAGGTACTAGCTGGGAAGCTATATTGGAGATGGATTACAACTACTGGGGGTTTATGGAGTAGACTCTTACAAGCTAAATATTACCCAGGAGTGGATGAGAAAAACATTCCAAGATACAAATTGGAAGGAGAGGGATCTACCATATGGAGGACAATGTTAGTAGGCCAAGAGTTAATAAAGCCATACCTATATTGGCAGTTAGGGGATGGAAAGGATGCTCTATTTTGGGAGGATTCATGGAATCAATCACAACCAAGTATTCAGACATTCCCAGAGATGGAGAGCTGGAAATCAGAGCTCCAAAAAGCAGGGTGGTGGAAAGCCTCTTACTATATGAAATCATGGAATCAACATGTGCCAGATTTATTATAGTGGAAACATCCCCAAGAATGGCTAGTGAGGGGCACGGAGGAACTAATGGAAAAACTGTGGAGATATCTTCAAAGACACCCAATTCAGGATGGTTCTAAGAGGGATATACTTGGATATTTATAAGGCAAAGGAGGGATACAAGGTAGTTTGTGGATACGAGATTACCCCATCACCCTTTCCATGGAAATTTGTCTGGAAAAAGGAAGGATGGCCAAAAATTAACATTTTCTCATGGTTGATTAACCACAAAAAGTGCTTGACTTTTGATAATTTGATAAAAAGAGGTTTCTTTGGGCCCTCTAAATGTGTTTTGTGTGGAAATGCAGAGGAGACCTTGAATCACCTCTTTTTTGGGTGTTCTTTTGCTAAAGACATATGGATCAATTGGTGGAGAAAAATGAGACAACATTGGGAAGTTTTTGAGAGCCAGGAAAGCTTTTATGAGAAATGGAAACAGTGCAACTTTAAGACTAAAACAATGAAAATTGCATGGAAACTAGGACCTAGCTTCATATGGTGGCAGTTATGGCTAGAACGAAATGCACGCATATTTAGATCAGAGCACATAATAAGGGAGCAAGTATGGGAGAGTATTATGAGCAAGGTAACAAAAACACTATTTATCAGATTACAGGAGGAAACAAATATAAAAATGGAGGAAGTGATTATTCTACGGAGCCTTGGAATAACTGTAACAGAGAAACAACTTAAGGATGGGTACACAGGTGTGATCCCCTTGAATAACATAGAGTGGAGGCCACCTCCTAAAGAGTGGGTGAAGGCAAACACAGATGGGGCTTCTACTAAAAATCCTGGGAAAGCTGGTTTTGGTATTATCATGCGAAATTGGAAAGGAGAACAGGTGTATTGGAGAGCAGAAGGCATGGGGGAGGCAACTAATAATGAAGCGAAAGGACAGGCGATCTTGTCAACATCAGTGATAGCTACAAATCTATAGTTACATAAGTTGTGGATAGAGACAGACTCTCAGGTATGGGCTGGAATATTAGATCCGATAAGGCCCTTTTAAGTGCTAGGAATTGGAGAGAGAAGGAAGGTGGAAGCAGTCCAGAAGATCTGGCAAGTTTTTCAAGATGTTTTTATTACACATATAAAGCGAGAGGGAAATAGGGTGGCAGACTATTTAGCAAAATGGGGAAAATATCTGGAGAAAGGGCAATATGTGGACTCTCAGATGGAAAATAATATAAGCTTGTGCCAAAGAATCCAAGGGATGCAGGAGGTGATACAAGCAGATAGTAGAACAAGAAGAGTAGACAGTGAGTCTAATGAATCTATCACAGTTAGGCCACAGAGCAACACAACATGAAGATAAATGGATAGTTTACAGAATTCGGATAAATTGGATAAACTGGAATTCAGCTATGGTAGTGCTGAGGGTATGGATATCTGCATTATGTAAGGTAATGTTCTATGGGTAATTTTTGAGCTAGGAGGGATTGGAGGAGGATTTTCTGTCTCCCTTGATGCCTGTCCAGTTCATTTTACCTTGTAATACAACTTCTATAAATATAACATATTTTTCATTTTTTTTCAAAAAAAGTTATAGCTTGATGTTTTTCATTCACGAGTTTCCAACAACAATCCATTTTCTAACCAATAATTATTTTCATCATCGTGAGTTTTCCTTTTTTATGAACGCCCAATAATTTAGCTAATTTTTGTGCATCCCAATGTCAATAATAGTTTTTGATATCATTTTTGACAAAAGGATCATTTTGGCGACAAGTTTTCGGTGAGAGGTTCACATTTTCTAGCGGTTCTACATATTTTTGGCATAGCAGTCATTCCCAGCGAACTTGCTGATGTAATTTTGTGGTCTTTTGCGTTCTCAACGATTTTTGAAAATAAAAAAAATTCTCCTTCTGACAGGATTTTGTTGTTTCTCTACGGGTTAGACATTGTTTCTGATGGTTTTGGATGACCGACGAAACAAAATGTTTTTCAAAAACCTTATAGGACTTTATCCCACATTTCTTGTCTCGTGACTGCAACACAATTTATATTATCAGTCGCACATATAAGGTAGTGACCACGTTACGGTGGTCACGCTAGACTTGTGTTCATGCAAGCCCGCACTGGTTGATTGGCATGTAGTCCTCGAGGTGCTTGTGATCGTTGGTGTACATTATCCATGAGGTGTTTGTGATCATTGGCTATTGTCTAGAAGTGAATCTTGGTGGGTTGGTGGATTGTTTGAACTAAAAAGTTTATATTATTTCCTGACTGCTCAGTTTGATCGTAGTAACCAACGGTCAGGGTTGTTGACCCGCAGTTGATCGGTGGGTTGACCATTCAAATTCAAACCAAATTTTTACCGCCAAAAGCAATTTTTTCCCACCAAAATCACATTTGAATTTAAATTTTGGCGCCAAATAGAGGAAAAGGTGAATTCCTCCAAATTTTTGCAATTTTTTCATAATTATTTTTGCAAAAATTTATAATTTTGCCACAAGGTCAATTTATTTTTGCATTAGGGGTAAAATTGATAAATTTTTAAGTGCTATTTTTGTAAAATCTCAAATTGAAGGAGAAATTGCCATTGTAAAAAACACTAAAATAACCCCCTTTTGCAAGTTGTAAAGGCAAAATGTTTGTAATCTAGATCAATTTTTGCTCTAGGAGTGTCACAATTTATCCTAAGCGATTGCCTAGATAGTTCTTACAACCTTTTTGTAATCCTCCTAGTCTGGCATATACATGTAACCAAATGGCTACCGACCTCAAAACAAATATGGAAAATATTACGATTGTAATAGATATTTTGGCAGATAAAGTGAAAGATATTGTTGTTCACTTGACTCCTAGTGATGTCAATTTTTTTTACAACAATGCTAATAAAGAAAAATGTGAGGTCAAATTGTATGATGGATCAAGGGATCCTGATGTCTTGTCTAATTGGATTTTAGATATGCAAACTTGGTTCGCCTATGCTGAAATTCCTGAAGATGAATAAGTTGCTTTTGCCACAGTAAAACTCTTAGGCTTAGCAAAAGTTTTTATTGTATAAAGACAAACCCATAATGTTGCCATGACTTGGAAATAATTGATCCAAATTTTGAAAAACATATTTTTTCCACTAAAATACCAAAGTGACCTCATGACCAAGTGGTATAGATTGAGGTAAGCCTATAGTATGTCAGTTGCTGACTACATTTTTCAATTCAATCGACTAAGGGTGCTTCTTGGTGTGAAATATCCAGAAAAGAAATTGATTAGCAAGTTCACTTGTGGATTGCAAGATCAGTTTTTAGGGAAATCAAGTTCACTTGTGGATTGCAAGATCAGTTTTTAGGGAAATCAAGTTCAATGATTTTATCACTTTGGATGTGGCATTCAAGCACGTCATTCTCATAGAGGAGAAAGTTGGTGCCTCATACAGATCTTGACAGGACAATAGTTCCAAAGCCGCGAATCAACATCAATAAAAGAGGAAGTATAATTCTCATTCTTCTTCTTCTCCCACTTCTCCTAAAACACATTCTTCTTCTTCTCACTCTAAAGATCCTTCTTCTTCAATGTATTATGATTTTTGTAAAAAGCATGGTCATATCAAGTCTAAATGCTTTACTTTTGAAATAATAAAGAAGTAGTCCATAATTATACAACCTACGTATGAGGAACCATAATATGGTCCTATTATGACTATAAGGACATAAGAAGAATACCCTGCTTTAAAGGGTAAACTAAAAAAGTTACCCTCATGCCAAATGTTTTGGTACAAGGGAGTTGTGACCATTTGTTTATCACTAGAGCCCACCTTACACATGATTTTTATGTGGATTGTATCATAGATAACGACTCATAGAAGAATCTCATCGTGAGGCCCATTGTCAAGAAGTTGAAGCTTCCCACAAAGCCACATCATCAACCCTATGCACTTGGATGGAAGGATGTAGACTCCACATCTAACATCACACACACTTGCACCTTGAATTTTGCTTTTGGTGATAAGTTTGTGGATAAAGTAAGATGTGATGTCACTGAGATGGATTATTGTGGACTATTGCTTGCTAAACCCTATCAATATGATAGGAATGCAGTGTATCATGCTAAAAATAACACATACACTTTGGAATTTTATGATAAAACATATTTGATACAAAGCACTACACCCACATAAAATTTGATTCTAAGTTGTAGGTAAGTTAATAAGCCATTACGTCAAGCACTTATTTTGGCTCCTACTTGCATAAGTCCCACACAAGAGAAAGAACAAGCACCATCAAAGACTCATGATAAATAAGAAGCTTCACTTCCACAAATTGAACATATTAGTTCCTTTCTTAGATTGGACATATATTTTCTAACTACTCCCACTACATGTGCAATATTAGGTCTAGTAAAGACCATTGCATACATAAAACTACCAACAATGCTAGCATAAGTAACATGATGCTTTTCTTCAATTTTCTCATATGTTTTAGGACAATGTTCAATAGATAACATTTGACCATTAAGATATGGAGTACATACTAGTTTACAATCATACATCCTTTGATTTAACCATAACTTTCTATTTCACAATCCCTTATTATTTCCATATCCAAAATAAACTTTACAACACCCAAATCCTTCATGTTAAATTCAAAAGATAACTAAGATTTTAGTAACTTTATAATCTCCTTATTGTTACCAATTAACATGCCATCCACATACAAAACAATGATAACAAAATTTTCACCTTGCTTAAAATACACACACAAATTTGCTTTACTTTTTCCAAGCCCAAGTGTCAAAACAAACCTATCAAATTTTTGGTTCCACATTCTTGGAGATTGCTTCAAACCATAAAGAGAATTTTTCAACTTGCATACCAAGTCCTCCTTACATTTTACCCTAAAGAATTATGGTTGTGACATATATATGTCTTCATCAAGTTCACCATGTAGAAATATTGTCTTTACATCCATCTATTCTATTTCAAGATCAAAAGTAGCAAAAATAGCCCACATAAATCTAATTGAAGTTAATTAGGCCACACGAGAAAAAATCTCACTAAAGTCAATTTTGTCAACTTGAGAAAATCATTTTGCTACCAAGCAAGCCTTGTACTTCTCTAACTTTCCTTCTACATTGTACTTCTTCTTGAATACCCACTTAAAAACAATCAATTTTCTTCCAAGGATGATTTCACCAAGTCCCATATCTTATTTTTATCTAGGGACTCCAATTATTCATCCATAGTACTTTTCCAAGACTTATTCTCCCTTGACTGAAGTGCCTCCTTTATATTCTTGGGTTCTTCATTAGTAATTGATATATTAAATGCAAATTTTAAGATTCGAAGGGCTATACATTTCTAGGGGTCTTCTCACTTGATCTGATCTCCTCAAACTTGGAGTTCCAGGTTTTGTATCTTCAACTTTCTCCTCACCTTCTTCCTCTAAATTTTTCTCTTTAGACTCTCTTTGTAGTTCATATTCTTCTATAGCATCGATTTCTATCACATGTTCTTCCTCCTAATCCAATTTTACTTGAACTATTTCAGGTTCTTTTCTTGGTTGCATTTCCTGTTTTGAAACCCCTTTTATTTCTCTAAAGATCATATTACAACTACAAAAAATATTCTATGTTTTTGGGATTTATATCCTTTAACACCAATACTATAACCCACAAATATGTATTTTTCAAATTTATAGTTTAGCTTTGTACTTTTCTATTTTGGGACATACATATAAGCATCACAACTAAAAATTCGTATATGACTAAGAGAGGGTTTCTTACCAGTCCACACTTCCTATGGAGTCTTGTCCACCAAAGCTAAGGTAGGAGATCTATTGATGAGGTAAGAAGCAGTTAACACAACTTCTACCTAGAATTTCCTTTCTAACCCTGCATCACTTAGCATGATTTTGACCTTATCCATCAATGTCATGTTCATCTATTCTGCAACTCCATTCTATTATGGAGTATATAGAGTTGTTTTATGCCTTTCTATTCCACAGTCCTTGCAAAAATGCTCAAATTCATTAGAGCAATACTCACCGCCATTATCACTTCTCAAAACCTTTATCACTTTCTCTATTTGATTTTCTATAAGAGCCTTAAACTCTTTAAATTTATTGAAAACATTAGAATTGTTTCATAAATTTACATAGATATATTTACCAAACGATGGTACTTTTGCAGGTCCAAACACATTACTATGAACTAGATGTAAAATTCCTTTAGATCTTGTAGCACTACTAGGAAACTTGACTCGGGTTTACTTTCTAAAAAAATAGTGCTCACAAAAATCAAAAGTTAATGGTAATAAAAAATTCCTTTAACCATACCTTTCATTTTTAATGTTTGAAGACCTTTCTCACCAATATGCCCCATGCGTTGATGACACAACATTTTATTAACTACAAGAATACTCAGAGTTGCTTCTATTGTATTATTCTCCTCTACGACTGAAGAGTTATTACAGTTAATACTTACAATGCTAGCTTCAAGTCTGAACAAAGTTCCTATACGAACTCCTCTTGCCAACACCATGACTCCATGAACCATCTTGTAGCTATCCTTATTGAATACCATAGTCACACCCGTATCATTCATATTACTCATGGATATCAGATTCCTTGCCAAATCCAAAATATGTAACACACTAGGAAGGGTTTTAATTCTTCCATATTTTAACCCCAACTTAACTCTTCCTTGACCTATTATTTTAAATGTCGAATTATCTATGACTTCACCTCCATTTATATTTTCATATTCACAAAAACCCTTCCTATAAGGAGTCATATGAAAGGAAGCACTTGAGTCATCAACCACGAGTCATGACATCACTTGAGCACGCTACAACTAAGAATAAGTTCCCTGAATCTATATTTGTGGTCTTCATTTTTATGGAAGTTCCTTCATTAGATGATTGACCATTATCAATATTTTTAGATTTTTAGTCTCTTTTATAATGCATTGTTTTACCACATTTCCAACATTTTCTCTTTTTTGGAGCAACAAAATTACCCCTAGATCTCAATTTTCTTTCTCCTGATTTTTTTTGCTTATTTCTTGAGAACGATCTCTCACAACCAAGGTATCCTTATGATGATAATCCTCAAAATATTTTCATCTCATTTCCTCAAATAGTAATGTTCCTACTATATCCTCTAATTTAAATGTAGAAGTAGTATTGGTGATAGCCATAACTAGGTTATCCCATAAATTAAGTAATAAAAAAAGTAAAGTAATACAATTTTCCTCTTCACCCATTTTTACTTCAATAGAATTTAATTGACTTACCACATTGTTAAAAGCATTTAGATATTCAACCATAGAGTCACCATCATTCATCTGAAGTGAATACAATTTCTTCTAGAGAAAGAGTTTATTTACCAATGACTTTGTCTGATACAAAGTTCTCAACTTATCCCATAACAACTTTGTTGTGGTATTTGTCGATACATTCAACAATATCGAATTAGATAAGCACATTCTGATAGAGCTCCTTGTATTCCTATCGATTTTCAATTGATCCTCATCTATCATTATTGTTGGTTTATTTACAAGGCCATAATCCACTGATCTCTATCAACCGACAGATCCTCCATCTTGAGTTTCCATAACTCAAAATTCTATCCATTAAATTTTTCAATCTCTACCTGTGTGCTTCTTGTCATTTTTCTTCACCCAGATTCTTTTGCATATGACTCCCACTCAAGAATTAATTTATCACAAGGTTGAAACCCTTACTCTTTGAACAAAGCTAAAACCTAGCTCTGATACCAAATGAAGATCAAAAGGCCTCAATAAACTAAATCTAGAAAAATAATAAATACATAATCAAAGGAAAGAAGAAGAAGAAGATAACAAATACACACATAACACAATATTTTATCTGGGAAACCCTTACAAAAAAAACCTAGCACAATAATATCTCTTTATTGTATAAACTTAACCGTATCCAATACAATAATGTTCATCTCTCATCTCTATTCAAACCCTGATGTAAGTGCAATTAAATAACAACATCACAAGAATGAATTTTACAATACCATGGGCAAAAAACCATAGATTCAAATATTTAACCCTAAACAACCCATATGGGTCTAAACATAGCTTAAGAAACTCGAACCTCGACGAGGATACATGGAAAGTGTCTAGTACATTTTAGAGTTAACCCCATCAGAATAACATGGAAAATATTCAACATATTTTCAACATTCTCCCACTTGTTGAGTACTTTCCATAGGGACCAAAAACTGCCATTGCCAACTGTCAAGGGCAACCATGCCCATAGATCTTCTACACCAAGAAATATTTTGAGCAGGTACACCAATGCATAAATACTTTTATTTTTATGGATTTAATGATGCAATTAAAGCCATCTTAATATATATTAAAATTTGCATGTGAAATAGATTATGAATTTTCCTTCCATCATTGGGAACTATTCTTTGTATATGAAGTTATAAAGTTGAATACTTAATTACGAGTGTTGAGAGATTTGACTTAGAATGGCCCCCAAGAGAAAAAACTATAATAAAAGGAGATTCTTTCACAATTTATACAAGTATTTCTTTGATATATTTTTTGATCATGTCTTATGTGTAGAGGATGTATTAACAACTTGTGAAAATAAAGCAACTCTCATAAGAAATATTGGATTTTGTGGTTTCCTAGACAAGGAATGTAAGAAAACATGGAATACCCTCTTCACAAAGAAAATATTTAGAGAATACTAAGGAGAGGATCAAGAAGAATTACCTAATGGGACTTAACATGATAAAAAAGGAAATAGATCTTATGGGGAAACTAAAATATAGGAATCCTCTAAGGAACCTCCACCACAACATGAGGTTACCAAAGAATAAACTACTGAGGAACTTGATAGGGACCATTCTATGGTTGAGGTGTAATCTATTTTTATGTCTCCAATAATTCCACTAATATCCCTTAGAGTTCTAGAGTACCAATACTTATCTTTCTTAGAAAACCAACTAAAACTACTAAATTTTAGCAAATTAATTATGAAAGTAAGAAAATACTCTACTTTATCATTATAGAAATAATAATTCTTAATTTCCAACACTAAGGACAAAACCAAAGGTTAATCAATTATAGCTCTATAAGTACTAGAAGGATCAAGGCCACATGAACATCATGATAATGATGAATTTTTTGGTGATGGTGATGATGATGGGAAGAAGTAGAAGAAACACTTATTTCCTTACATCCCTAACAAGAGAAGATAAAAGGATCTATAAGACAAAATTTTTGACAATGATAACCAATCTAATCCTTCACTAAAAGAGACTCCTATTGCCAAAGTGGAATAAGCAATAACGAAGGTAGTTGAGGAAGCTCTTGAGAACACCTCTTTATAGGAATAATTAGAAAAAGGAGAAACAATTATTGAGATGTCATCATATATTGAGGAATTTTTCATGAAGATTATGACACTTGAGTAGCAAGTGGATCAAGTTGAATAAATTATAGATATAACTATATTTTTTATTGAAGAACTTGAATAACCAGAAATGAATGATTGGATTTAATTGGAGATTAGATCCTACCAAAAAACAATGTTTGTCAGAAGTGTGCAATTAAACCTATGGTTACAAAAGAAAAATCACCACCAATCAAGAACTCTAAACTCACTAATATTGTCCTTCCATGAATGGATTTTCAAATATATTATTACACTTTGCCATATTGGCTAAGTAATTGAAGAATCTATCCAAGAACTAGAGAAGGATAATGCTAGGATAATGGAATAAAATAATTACTTAAAGAATTTGATGAAGAATATTGTTAAATCTCAAAACATCCTCAAGTCTATAGGAGTCTTCTAGGGAAAAGTAATGGAAATCAAACCCCAACAAAGATCAAACTTTAACAAGTGGAGCCTTTCCAAAACAACCTCTAGTTATGTAAAAATAAACATTAATGATAATAATATTTATTCCATTCTTATACCTAGAATGCAATTGTTAGAATATATGAGAAACCTAAAAAAGGATGTTATATAGCTTGGGAAATAAGCTTAGTAATATTAAATTAAACTATAATTCAATTTAAGATAGAGGTTGAAGATGCTAAATCAAAGTACCATAAATAGATGCAATAATATACATTATATGACAAAGAAATGTGAAGACCTTTCATCGTTACTAAGAAAAATTGTGCTAAAGTTGGCTAAGAATATAAAACATCATTAGGAATGCCAATGCAATGGAGAGTGATCACTAAAAATAGACACATACTTTTGATCAAGGAAACCAAAATTTATAATGAGATGTACTGAAAGATAGATGATATAAAGAAAATGATTGAGAATATTTTGCTCATTAGTGGCATAAAATATTTTTTTTTTGGAAAAAGAATTTGAAAAACTTACATTAAAACAAAGATCATTTACAAGTTGGGATGAGACACCTCCCAACCTTAGCCAAAGAGAACACATGTTTACAACAATAAAATAAGATCTGTATTGAAATCAATTCTCCTAAACCATATTTATCCAATGGTTGTCCAAATTAGCTGAACACTAGATTTTCTCACCAACCTGCCTAATCCTTTCATTCTCAATAGCCATGTCATTGTGCCACTGAACCCTTACCTCATTCTCGGTACCCATCTTAACCAGGAAGTCTGCCACTTTATTTAGATCTCTACTCACATAAATTGGAATACATCATATAATTCCCTCCACAATTTCTTAATTTGGGTGACAAGAATCCTCAACCTCCATGTCTTCAAAGCAAAGTTCCTCATGAAATCTAGAGCTCCTACTAATATTTGAGAATCCGATTCTAGGATTATCCTCCTATAACCTTGTCTTATCGTCCAAATAGAAACAAATTTGATAGCTAAGACTTTTACTTCATTGTTCGTGGTATAGAAACAATTGAAGTAAATGAAAATGTGTTCAAATATCCAAAGAAAAACAATGTAGATGAAATGGAGCAATATCTTAATAAAGAAGTCCTCAATTAAAAAAATGATGATGTTCAAGTATATACAATCATTTTAACTCAAATTGAAGACTATTTACAAGAAGCAAAAAGATTGCTAGGTCCATTTGAAAAGAATTTTTAACATCACTAAGCTCAATGTTTAGGAAGCTCGTATCTCTTAAATTTAATAGATCAAATAATAACTAGGCTATTGGTACTTATATGTTGATAAGAAAAATATAAAAGATGAAAAAATAGAAGTAATTAAAAAGATGAAAAAATCCGAGAAGATCACAATCCACTTGATTGATTCACCATGAAAAAAATATTTTATCCAAAAAATTATAATATTTTTTAATTTTAAAGTCATATTCAAGCTCATATTTTTTTCTGAGTTTACATGGTGGAATTGGTAGCCGCTACGATGATCTGGGCACACTGTCCATATTTTATGGCCGCCACAGTATTTTGTGTTGTCTGCCTTGAAAGTCATCTCACAGTACTAACGTAGTCCGCCCCTATAACCTCCATGTCACAATCATTGTAAACATTTTACACCGCTGAAAGCACCAAGAAAAGGACAAGTGTTCAGTCTAACAAAACCCGAGATTTTAACCTTGGACCTTTGCCCCCTTTACAATATTTGGAAGAACCAATTAGTCCACACCTCGGACCCTATTTAACCTCATATTTAAAATAGGTAAATTACCAATTTAATTTGTTAGTTTAAATTATTTCCTTTTATTTATGATATGATTATTAAATTAATTAGAAATGCATAACTATCACCCTTCTCTATAAAAGGAAAAATGAATGAAATAGGTTGTTCATCTTATATATGTAGAAGGAGAAAAATGCCAATGACATCCATGTGGTTAGGGTTTTGGGCTTTCTTTTAGAAGACCTAGGTTAAGCACCGCGGGGTGTGCATGTGTGAGTGAACTTGTATACAAAGAAAAAAAATGAAATCAAATCATTATCCAAAAAAGAAAAAATAAATCATAAATAAATACACAAAGGTTTTTCATAAACACCAAATAATCTAAGAAAATAATATAATTTTCTAATTGATAATGAAATAATTAATTTTAAGAATTATAAGTACCAAATTTACAAATAATATAAAATCAATATTAAAGAACCAATTTAAATGCTTATTATAATATTACAATAAATCTACATGAAAAAAGGTATATATGAACCCATAAATCTAAAAAAAATTAATTCAATACAATAATTAGTTAACACTACATATTCCAACACCCCTGAAATAGAA